>JANJYP010097339.1:0-11490 GCA_024605115.1 Rastrelliger brachysoma | reverse complement strand
CCGAGTCAGAGTGACATGTTTCAGGCTGGAGGACTGCAAGAACATTGTTAAAAGAGAAGCTACAGCTGTAATATACTGTTTTATTTCTTGTTTTATAAAGCCAGCAACAGCCTCCTATTAACTTTACCTCCATGTTTGTGGTGTATAATCTCCAAATGTGCCTGACCTATGAGTAATTGTTGTGTTAGAAGACGGGCATGCGTACGTCACTGACGCTGCTCCTGCCAACAGAAGGTCCTGTTCTGTATCTGAAAGATGCTTTTCATCATCAAGGAGAACCCTTCTTAACGTCAGTAATGCAGCAACACGTTAGGTTTCTGTGTAATTAGTCACTATAGTACACAAATTGACATCACACTGTCGGAGTCTCCAGTGTACACCAATCATCCCTTGTAGTTTTTAAAGCAACAACTCTGTAAGAAAGATTTAAAGACTCACCATAGGAGATAAAATTTATTCGTATTTAATATTTAGTGCTCTTTTTACTCTTAAACCATATTTACAAAATGTAATAAAGCATTTGGTGCATGTAATTAGATTTTTATGATTTTTTTTTTCAATTTAAAGTTTTAAGAGCAAATAAGACTCAGACTCTTGAGTCCTACTGCTGCTAACATCTGGCGTCAATTGCACCATTCACAAGATGCTCCTTACCCGTCTTCACCAATTTCTTTCAGGATCAAACACCCCCATGCTTTTAGTCTTTGCCTTCTATCTCCCACTCCCCCAACTCCCAATTCCATCATCTCTTCACATTTATTCCTCACCCCAGAGACGGTGGTCCTTGACATAAGGAAACACACATTCAATTATCCATGGCCTCATATTTCACTTAAATACTCGCACTGTACTACTCCTTAGGGAGACACTGTACATGATTTATCCCCCAACTTATTCATGTGCCAGCTCGTAGGCACTGACTTATTTCCTCTGTGTCTGCAGGATGTATACATTTTGTTGTTAAATCATGAAAGAGTTTAGTCGCGATGTTTGCAACAAGATTCGGCTGTCAGATTGAGGTCTTCTCCTGTAAAGACATTGCTTTCACCATCTGTGGGTTTCTTCCACTTCTATCCAAGAACACACAATCGCTTAAGAAGACACACACTGGCTTTAGATGTTTGCTGGAAGATTTCAATTTCGATAGCATCGGTTGTGTTGTCAGTCTCTCTTTTTACTCCGGTATTGTTGACATATCTCTACTGATATCATGCTGGCAAAAGGTTGTAGCAGCATAAAGCCTCATTGTTAAGTCATGATTTCATTCAAAGTGAATGATTCATGGCTAACTACAGCACGTGGATTTTAAAGCTTTGTATTGGTCATTAAGAAATCTGTTTGACTGTGTTTTGCACTATTACTGAACATTTGTCTCTTAACAGTCAAGGTTTGCCCACACAAAGTAGTGGTCAATAATAGATTGAAGGATTATGTAGTTTAACATCATAGCTGTTTTCTATCAGTGGTTTGTCTAATGAAAAGAGAGATGTAGCTGTTCAGGCAGTTGCGAAGCATATTCCTCATGTAATGATGCTGGCAGAAAATAACAGAGCAAAACAAAGAGGCTCTGCTCATAAAACATTCTCTGTCAGAAGTATATCAAATACTTTTGTCTCATTGCTGCACAACCAGGGGTCTCTTCAATTATGCCAACACATACTGGAAACATCTGCATCTAGCTTTCAGCAGAGATCTCTCCCTCACACTCTAATATAATGAGCTGCTGGCCTCCAAGAGCCCTGCACGTCTGATATTTTATTTAAGGTGCCCTCAGATCCTCAATATTACAGGCCCACGTCTATCATAAAGTAAAAGCCTTACCTGCACTGACCTAATTGCATCCGAATAATCTGAATAGGGAATAAGCCGTTGTGGAAAGTAACTTTTTTTCATGCCTCACTGCCGCTTTTGAAGATGCTTATTCACTTTAATGAAAACAGTGTTATCCCCCAAAGAAAACAGATGGGCAACTGTGCAGGTGTGTTAGCGTGCTTAATATATTTGTGAGTGTGTGTACACCTACATACAAACGTGTCTGTTGACTGGCCGTCCTTTCAGCAAACACATGTATTGATGTGTTAGATTTGAGCGACTCTCATCCGAAGCTATTTGTAGGTATTGGTCTCTTTATCTTTTTTTTTCATGTATGTTTGTGTGTATACACTATTAGGGGATTTTGGGGTTTGAAGCACTCAAAGTATGAATAAATGAAGAGCTTTGGCTGTTGGAACAGAAGTCTTTGCCAAGAGTGAGGACCCCTCCAGCCTCTGAACCCATCCAGCTGTCCCTCTTAGCCTTTCTCTCTCAGCAGAGACCAAAACACTAGCAGACCAGGCGACACTCACCCGAAACACATCAGCCACGGCGCCCAGGGATGACCGTGGGGTAGTGGGGGAAGAGAGTGATGGAGAGATGGGAGAGGTAGGAAGAAGGGGCAGTGCATTTGTGTGGAGAGAGGAACATCTCTCCTGAGAGATGAATCCATTAAGAGTGCTTTGCCTTTTAATTAGCAGTATAATTGCCAGGTGGCAGTTTTTTGAATTTATTTATTTACACAGGCGGTTTATATTTAGGGCCGTATCTCTCACAAAGCAGGAGATGCCACAGGCCTTCTCATAGCAACGGCATGCTACACTGCGATGGTCTGCATACTCCAGCAGCAATAGTTAAGTGAATCAGCATCAAGATGCACACATACTGACAGAGTCTGAGGAGCAAAGGCAATGCTGGGACTGCTCATTAACCTAGGCATATTAATCACTTGTGCTCTGTGCCTCTGGCATGGAGGGCCTGTGAGGGTTTACTCCTCATAAAACACATCGGCAGATGGTCCCAGACTGATAGCACAGCATCTCACCCCACAGTTTCCTTCGTGGGGCTGTCATGGCATGTTTTTCTATGTGTATATCGTGTTCCGCAGAGGAGGTGCAGGTGGACATGGTCTAGTTTGGGGTTTCTGAAAACTGTTAAATATGTGTAATAGAGCCTTATTAAAGATTAAAGAATTGAGTGTAGTGCAGAGATGAGCTTCAGGATTTAGGTCAGTGCCATACAAAGGTCTGCACTGCAGTTTATTAAGTNAAAGAATTGAGTGTAGTGCAGAGATGAGCTTCAGGATTTAGGTCAGTGCCATACAAAGGTCTGCACTGCAGTTTATTAAGTATTTATGACCCTCCTCTGCAGGGCATCTTATGAGAATTCCATCTGAGTGGGCTGGTAAACAAATAATGCTATGTAATTGAGATTTATAATGCAAATGTGTTAGCCACTATGTAGCCTATAAATTTCTGCCGCTTGCCTGCTCACCACATAAACACTTGCATGTACACATCCGAACACGTGCACATAAAATAATGCTTGCATATTTAGAGAATGGGAATACGCTCGCTGTGTGTGTGCGCAAGCTTTATTCCTGTGATGTATACTGACATGCATAGTGTACTTTTCCAATTTGCATTCAATCAGTGGAGATTTATGGTGATCCATGGGCTCTGCTGCTGGTCACAGTCTAATCCCGGCTCTGGCCCTAGACGCTTAACATCAGACAGAGTTGTAAATTACCTACTGCGGCGGAGAAGCAAAATCACCCAGAGAGTCACAAATTCTCAGCTCAGCAGTTCAAGGGTCAGCCCGCAGCAAACTGCTCTTCAACCCGACCAAGAGCCGCTTACCTTATTTGCTGCTTGAGAAAATTTATCAACTCCCAGTTGATTGTTTTGAAAGGCATTTACGCACGATTCAATATTTGAATTTTTTTTTCTTCCGTCAATACCAGAGACCAATGAAAAAGACTTTGGCCATCAAAAAGCTCAGAGAGGTGAAGAATCCAGTGGAGGGAGCATGAAAAGAAAAGCCAAAGTATGGAGACGTTGGATTCTTTCATGTGGACAGAGGCTTGATACTTCAGGAGAGGAATGGATTGATTAAATGGTGTATAGCTATTTAATGACACACGGATAGTTGAAAACTTTGAACTCAAAATTGTGAGTCTGAGATTTTGTAGCTTTCAGGGATTTTAGTCTCAAAAAGGAGTAAAGGGCTGAGCCTCACATAAAAGTCAAAATCAGTAAGTCAAAAAGCGTGTGAAGTATAAATGTTTCAACATACCCGTTTGTTGTTCTGTATGCTGTATCCGCCGTGTTAAGTTATCAGTTTTGCTTACAAGCACTACAGCGAAATGACTGACTGACGGGTGCAGGTGCATGAACATTAAAAATTGATGACGGCCATTTAATTGGTCCCTGTGGTTACCTCTAAAAGTCAATCTTTTTGGCTCGCCCCCAGCTTGATTTTCTCCTGTCACAGCCAGACTTCTCTGTCTGCTTCAATGTCACATTAACATTCCCAAGTGTCAGCGTGATTGAATTGGCACTACGCAAATATGGAGCGTGGTTTTTAGCAGATGGAGTGAAAAGAGGAGATCTGGATATCATCATTCTGTTTGAAATGGATCTTGATTGATATTGGAAGAGCATGGCAGGTTTATATTTAGTCCTCAACTGTAACAGAATCGGCACCAGACGGATGAAATCTAATGTACAGCACATTAACTATGAAGCAGATGAGCTAGTTGAGGTTGTGCACTGAAAACACCAGCAGGTTTTATCCAGCAGTAAAACTAGTTTCATTTTCTTACTTTTTAATCCTATAACTTCACTGTTTTCAAAGGCTTTAAATGTAATATATTAAACATGTTCTTTGTTTAAGCTTCTGCATACTACAGTTTTTACTGCCACCATCTCCTGCTCCACTTTCTGCCTAAAGTAACAGAAAGGTATTTCCACTGTTCCCTGTATCTCCTTGAATGTTGTCATGGATCCCAGTGGAACAGTTTTTCCCAGTGGCTCTGAGCACACTGCAACATATCTATCTATGCATCCTTTCAGTTCCCTTGGCACTTTTGAGGTGTAATAGCAGATAAAGGTGGCCTGTGGTTTTGTTGTCCTGAAGGTCTTTTCCCAGGTTAGCCACAGTTAATTATCCGCAACCCTCCACCACACACACAAACATACACGCACACATACATACAGCCACACAAATATCAGATTTTTCTTTCTTTTTTTCCCTCCCCTCTGGTGGATGTTTATATGTCAGAGCAGTAAAGCCGCATTGTGAAACGTGCTGGCTGGTCTAAGGTTTTGGATTTGTTTTCCTTTCGTTGGAGCTCTGAAAATCCAGCCACAACAGCACACAGTCAGGCTCGCCCGAATGAAAGTATTTGTGTTTGTTTGAGCTTGTCTTTTAATGCTGGCAGGAGAACAAATTGGGCTGTCAGTATGTTGTGATATGGGATGATTTATAGAGTTGAGGCACAGTTGTCAGTATACACAAGGAAATGAAACCTTTTCTGTTTTCTTTTCTCACAGTTCTTAATTAAAATAACATAGATTGAATAATGAATACAGGATTTGCGTTGTTGCTATTTTTGCATCGTTTGGCTATATTTTGGCTTGATAAGCGTGTTAAGTCCCTCATTAATAGGATGATCTAAAAACAGTGGGAGTGTCAGTTTCCTCGAAGACACTCAAAAAGCAAATGTATCAGAAACCACCTCTGTTTTGCTGCTGCGTGGCACTCTCCAACAGGTTGCTGGCAGAGGCACATTAGAATGCTGCCGTGTCAGTAAATATTGGAAATTGGCATTTCTTCTGGGTGATGCATCCTGAAAGGTCAGTGCTGGGCGGCAGCAGCACAGTGGCTCTGGCTCTGTCTCTGCTCTGTATAATGGAATTCAGAGAAACTGCATGACATTTCCAATGATGGGACCTGACCTTCGTGATCATCATTTATATCATGGATATTACCCAACACATCGCACAATGAATCCTTTTGTTCAACATCCTGCTCTGTCATCCTCATTTGCTTCATTTCCTGCTTTTCTTTTATTTTGTGGGCTGTGTCGTTATGTGAAAAAAAAAGAAAAGATTTTGCCTTTATTTGCAGTGTGCTCTGGAGCGTCTCTAAAGCAACAGCTTAAATGTGAAGCAGTGCAAAAAGAAGTGCTGCCCACTCACTTGCAAACTTCAACCCTCATAAATATGGAAACAGCATCTAAAAGTCATCTAAGGCATTTCTACCTAGAAGATTTAATTAGCAAATTAGCATCATGATCCGCTATCCTTTGATTTGACCTGTCTGTCTGTTTTTGTTATCAATTAATAGATTGTAAATTATATTCACAATTAAACAATTCATCATTTGGCCTACATAACATCAGGAAATCTCAATTTTCAAGAGTCTAGAATAAAAGTTAATGTTAAGCAAAAGAAAAACAGGACACAAACAACTTAAACAAGAGAATATTTGTATTCCCACTTTATCAAATTAGTTTCTGATTAATTTTCCTGATTGATTAGTTTAGTAGTTTTTTGCATCTTTAGGGAAGAGACATGAACCGCTATACAAGAGCTGTTGACATTTCCTGTCCTGCTGTCTCCCTTTGAAAGATGGTGACTCACCTTTTCTATTAGGTTGCCTTGAAAAGATATCCCGCGTCATGTGATGAAGTCTCTAGTGCCCCTCTTCCTGCTTTTCCATCTCTCAATAGTAGCTGACCAAGCAAGGTTAACTGTCCCAGTCTATAACTGGCCACACAGCATGTGTGTGGGGGGGTGGGGTGGGGAGGGTGGTGGGGGCTTCATCACCAGGCCTGAGGGACATTTTACAGCAGCACTCAGACAAGAAGAGGAAAAAATTACAATGATGGCCTCTAATGGTTGAAGTCACAATTAGAGGAGTGCACGAGAGAAGAGTGATGATCCCTTTCTTTTTCACACAAGAGCAAATGTTCTGTGGAGAGGGAATGGATTGTTTAAAGTAGTGAGGCTAGATGTTTTCAACCTGACTGCACAGTCAAGCTGCTAGAGAAATGTATCCTGTTCAGTATAGAGGACAAATACACCTACATTAAATAACCTATTTATTATTTATTTTCACTGTGAATTATTCATAGCATTATATGTAAGAGCAAAGAGCTAAAAGGTGTCCTGATGAAATGTAAGTTAGCTTTTTTTTTCTCGACACATAAATGTATCTTGAGTGAATGCGGTCATTCAGCTACTGTAGCCTTTGACGCATCGTCGGCTCTTTTGAACACCAGCCGAGTTAATCTCGCACACAGAGCTTCTGTTTGCATTAACAAAACAATCCAAGGTGTTCTTGTCTCTTCCCCGCAACTTCTGTATTCACATGTCACAGTCGGAGAAGCCTCGCAGAGTTTCCTGAGTGCTGAGTGAAGCCAGCAGCTGAGCTGAGCACAAGCACAAGTGATGCTTTCACAGCGCCCTGCTCCCAGCCGTCTGAATACTTCCCCGAGCCCTCATTAGCATGGCTGCTGCATTCAGCCTCATCGCAGGTCTTTGCTATTGTGTGTGTGTGTGTGTGTGTGTGTGTGTGTGTGTGTGTGTGTGTGTGTGTGCGCGCATCTGTCTGTGCACTCACACACACACACACACATACACATACACACACACAGACTCACTCACACACATGCTCTTACTTGCGTCCCCCCTCCCCAACTACAGTTGAATCCTCCTGTCTACGTCCCTTCTCCCCAGTTGGATTTCTCCCCGTTATTTACTTCTCCACACTGTTTCCCCTCCGGCTCATTCTTCATCCTCGTCTTTTCTCCAAGTACTTATTTTTGTCTGGTTCTTTCCTCCTCCTTTTTTTTTTATAGCCCTCCCTCCTTCCTCCCCTCTACCCCTCTCTCTCCAATTTTCTCCAGTCTCTCAGCCATGTATTAGTCGTCTACTATATGATGATCATCCCCTCCAGCCCTCTTCCCTCTCATCATCTCCTCTTCATACCTTTTCTGTAATAGAATGTCAACTCTTACATTTACTTCCTCTCCTCTTAGAGCGTACTTTTATTAATCAGGAGTGGATGGTAGTGATTTTATTAATATTAATATACATCTCCCAGTAAAGAAAGACATAATTGTTTGTGTGACCTTTTCATTTGTTTTTTTATGTATGGAGATGAGGGGAGTGTATTTGCAGGGTGAAATTATGTGTTCCTTGTGTATATTTTGTTGTCATTATTAGTCTTTAGTGTTTCATCACTCTGATGTTGCTGTATATGAAAGCGCACAGTTTGGCCCACTGAGATTGTATGTAAATGCATGTTTGCATGGTTGCATGTCTGGGAGTTAGGGCACCATATTCACTCACCAGAGACACTGATGTGCTCAGCAGGATTAGACGCATCTAAGTCCTTGTGTGTTTTGAAGAGTCCAAAAATCGCAATCCTCAAAATGATTCTTCCTCTTATCTCATATTGAAGACAAGGTTTCTGAAAATTAGTCTACTTATGATCATAGCTGATGAGTGGAAACAAAAACTGTAATGTCCACATTCACTCACTTAACATCAGAATGCCTCTCAATTTTGTCTGGATCCAAGCAAACACTCACTTGCTCACTTAAGTTCTTCAGCACTGACATCAATTAAAAGATTGGCTGCTATTACCTCCCTTTCACCTTGTTGCCTGCACTCAGAATTAACAGCTGCCAAAGGACGACTTTCACACAGCAGAGCACCTGCAAATACTGGTGTTTTAGCCCCTTATTTTCTCTTGGCTCGCACACTCAGTTGGTCACCCATGGTGCGTTTCAGAGTTATAGTTAGTTAAGTGGTTGATTAGAAAAGCTGCTAAACTCTTATTACCTGCATAAGTCAGTCCAGCCAAGTCAAGATCATTGTGGTGCATCAGGTCACTGTTGAGATTTAGCATCCTATCAGGGTGTTTACGTCATTCACTTGATGAGCAGCAAAGGAGCGCTCTGTGGCCTAATTGCTATGCCGGCAGAGGGCTTATTTAGCAAACTAGGAAAGGGACTGGAAATGGTGTTCCAAGGTACAGCCCAAGTCTCATTATGATGAGATGAAATAATTCAAAAAGATTGCCAATGCTAAATGAGATGCATTTGCAGGACTTGTCACGTACTGCCACTTTCAAGTGGGTTTTATGATAATTTACTGGCTTTCATGAAGTTGCTAGATCTTTTTTTCATGGCTCTCATGTATTTTGTTTTATGTTCTTAGCTGACTTTTGACAAAGTTGCCCTCTATGCCAGCTTGGTAAGAAGAATAAGAGGTACTTTGTTTTCAACTTGAAACTGACTACTGTCTCAAGTATTTTGTCACCACATATTTCCTGCCTTCTACTGCAAGTTCCCTCTGAGCACTAAATGTGTTTATGGAAGCTTGTCCGAACGCCTTTCCAACCTTAAGCAGTTATTCTCATCTTCACACCTGAAAGGATGGCTGGTGTTTTTCTGTGTTTTTCTTATTGTCAACAAATCCCAGACCAACAATGTACTCATCCTTTTTACAAGTACTGTTTGAATCCACAGCCTGATACATCTTATTCCTCTGTGGTGCAGACATTAGCGTCCAAAAACTATTAAAATCACATCAATAAGCTGCATGATGCACTGAGCGAAATGTTCCTTTATCTCTGAAGACAGTGGTTACTGTAGCTTGTTTAGAAATGTCTCTGAAGAGTAAAACAGAGCTGTGAGATGACACTACACTAGAGCACGGGTCTATTAACAGAACTTTGCTAGCTTGTCATGCTACGTAACAATTCCAAGCACAAAATAGAACCGTGTTCCTGTACATGTGCAATGACATCAGTTGTACTTGAAACCCACTGTGGGGTTACTATTTTATCACTGATTTCACTCTACTGTGGAGTTGCAGACACTGTCTTTAGGGACAGAGGAACATGTCACTAAGTGCAGTGTTGTGGGTTACGGATGTGCGGAGGTCTGCAGCATAGAAGAATAGGATATACCATCCTTTTGATACACATGAGATTTGTTGACAATCAGTAAAAATCAGCAGCCATCCTTTAAGTCACTGCTTAAGTTGTTGCTGTGGGCAGCCAAGATGATGAAAGCATTTGTTATCTTTGAATGAGGCTGCTGTTCACTCTCTAGATAAAGTATTTTTGTTTCCAAATAAACTTGACAAAATGATGTTACCACTACTTTAAAGTAACTGATTGACAGCATTGTTTGCTTCCTAATAGAATTAGTATTCTGTGTGAATTGATCGTGCTTAACCCTGTGAAGATGAGTTATCAATCTAGCAGATTGTGGGCGTGCGGTTGTCATTTTGGCTCTGAGCACGTCCCTAATGTGGGTGTCTGCCTCACCTGTCACACCACTGCTAACTCATCTTGATAAAGTATGAGATCATTGTGTCTGTTGAATCGCATAAATATTCAGATTGAGTAGTGCCAGCAAATGACTAAAGTGACAAAAATTGATTCATTGTACCACCTGCGAGCAGATGGAAAACAAGCACCAAGCTATTTGTTTGTTCTTATGCACTAATTGATGTGCACATTACTTTAAACATGTTGTCTTTGTCTCCCTCAGTGCCCTGACTCTACCTGCAAGCAGGACCTGCTCGCCTACCTGCAGCGTATCGCCCTGTACTGCCACCAGCTCAACATCTGCAGCAAAGTCAAAGCCGAGGTTCAGAACCTGGGGGGAGAGCTGGTTGTCTCTGGGGTAAGTTCAACATCATTTTAAGCATGAACACCAGGGACACATCTATAATTTACAGTCCTCAGTATGCAAAGGCCCCACACTAACTAAAGAGAAGCAGAGCAGTGGAAATGGGGAAGTTAAAATTCAGAAGCATTCAGAAAACAAGTTTTTGCAGGTTCAAACAGTAAAGGGAGGCTGGTGTGCACTATTTTTTTTTTGCCATGCCTTCAGGATACACATGATGCATCGAGGCTAGAAAACAACAAATGAAAACCAAACACATTGTTCACACTGAAATCTGCACAGTCTCCCGTTTGATTCGTAGCTAGAAAGATCATTAAATCAATAGACAACACTGGCTACTTTTGTAAGGTTTTATTATCCGGTGTTGTAAAATAATAAATATGAATTAAAATTACTAATATTTAATGACATCTGCTGCTGGTTGTGATTAATGATTCATTTTCTCACAGTGTAATTTGCAACTTGCATGTTTTCATCAAATAAACAGATAATAGAAATAATGACTTTCTCTGTTGGACAGGATGAATGTTTTTTTTTTTTTTTTCTACTGAAGATAACTGTACAAAGCCAATATTTACAGAGCCTTTTAAGCATTAATTAACCACTTACTCGCCAGTCAAATTGATTTAAATAGGTTACCTCTGCAGGAAATAATGAATCCCTCCCTCCCTTTCCGTAGGGCTGAAATGAGACTGTGCTTCAACACTTCCAGTCAAGTGTCACCAGTGTCTCTGAGGCTATTAAATTGCCAAGATTAAATTAGTGTGACCTTTTTCCGTATTCTCAAATTCTTCACATCTGTATGTACGCCAGACAAACTTGGAAAGGTCGTTGATTCTTGGGTACAAACACTTGAAGGTTTTCTTCTCGAAATCGTGCCCGTGGAAAAACTGTAGTTCTGCAGCCACATGAGAAAGATCAGAACCGTTTACTTCAACCAGACATGAATTTAAAAAAAAAAAAAA
>JANJYP010097258.1:0-10047 GCA_024605115.1 Rastrelliger brachysoma | reverse complement strand
TCGTAGTTTGTTATCAATCAATAACAACTAACCTCGTTCATGTTTACTGTGGGTTATTTAAAGGTAGACCGATTAGTTTTTATTACTTAAAGTGTTTAAATAAAAGATGGCATTTATCTACGGGTTGTTCAGAGTCTTTAAATCTGACTTCCTTTTTTACAGTGTTTTGTATCTCATATTGATTTGTGGCTATATTTTTGTAGTACTCAAAAAGCCTGTATTTTTGCAAAGTTTAGAATGTGACACTAGAATACATTTTAACATGGGGTAAACACTGTGTGCTTGGTGGAATTGTATAAAATTGATTTAATGAGCGAGATGGACAGCTGTCAAGTTAGCATGGCATAGTATTTATGTGTTTGGACAAAGTTCCACCTCAAACTCCAGTCTCTAATTGCTGGTTATCAATCACCAACAATAATGTGAACATACAGTTTTGTTTTGTTTTTCCTTCTGTTTGTGAGCATTTGTGTGTCTCCATGTGACTGACTGAAATGGACTGATTGTTAATTCATGCAAAAACACAGCAGAATGTTTACTTATAAGAGGCATGTGGGTGCTTGTTTGACACTGTGTATACTGTAGATATATTCACAAGGAGTAAACATATGCGCGCCTATTTATTTACAATTTGACATTAATTGTGATGCTGATTCAGTTTGACAGTGGTAGACACACGTAAACATGCACCAAACAGCTGCATGAACATGCTACTTACAAACCATTTGTGTCTGTCCTAGAAAACAATTAACCTTGAGCAGAACGAATGGAATTTGGAAGAGTATTGAACGATGTGTGCAGAGTGGGGAGTTCCTGCTGTTGCTCATTAGTGACGTGTAATGCATGATGCACAGATATGGAAGCATGCCACATGTTTGCATAAACATGAAGGCTTGTAGTGTTCGACAAAATCAGCTGTGCTTCTATACTTAGCCAATGTTTATGTATGAGTCACATGCTGATGGATGGCCCTATTCTGTGTACACAGATGACTGCATCGTATATCATGATGTCTATATCTGCGTTGTTGTTTTTGTATTTTAAAACAAAATAATTTGTCCTCAAATGATTCAAAGGATTACTGATTAAACCAGTAAATGGGGTGTCATCCTGTCATCAGATTAATGAAAGCAGGGTGTTCTGGATGGAGGTCGAATAGATGGGGGGAGAGGAGACAGAGGGCGGTGCTGTTGTCTCATTTTCAGAATCTATAAGCTTCATCTAGTCCCCATGAGATGCCCCAAGAAAAGCACAAAGGACAGAAGGGATATGAGAGAAGTTTGTGGATCAGGCAATGAAGGAGAGGAAGAACCATAAGACTGACAGACAAAGCAGAGTTGAGTAGGCTGAAGAGAATGGTTGGAAAAGTGGGTCGTAAATACATAATCTTGTCTCTTAAGCTGTGATAAAATTGTTGTAAATGCATGAAGGTTGCTCCCATCAGTCACCTTCAAGTGAAAACAAATGATCACAAGAACACAGACACCAAAATCATTCATGTGTCCTTGGTTCAGTTTTTTGCTTTGGTGCTCCATTTTAGCACAAGTGAGAGTTATTGAGGGCGACCAACATTATCTTAAAAGTGAGAAAATGAACAACTGTAATAGGTTTTCAGTAAAATTTCTATTCATTTGAAATGTGACTCAAACTGGTAATGTCCAGAAGCATTAATGTGTGATTGCAAGGAAAGTGAAAATTCACAATACTGAAAACTTTTTTGCCGCAATACGGACTGCTAAAATTAGCTACTAATGACTACTAATATTAAACTGGGATTATTATTTTTGTTTGCTTGAGTTACATTGCATCTTTGTCAATTTAATTGATTAGAAAATTGGAAACTTCTGAGTAAAATCTGATACTAACTAGTAAAATATTTTCTAGGTTATTTAGTCTTCTATGATAAACCAACTATCTGGATTGTGAACTGTCCGTTGACACAAATAAAGGCTTTTGAGACATATTTGGATGTTTTCATAGGCAAAATTACTATTTGATTAATAATGGAAATAATTGTTAGTTGCNACCAACTATCTGGATTGTGAACTGTCCGTTGACACAAATAAAAGCTTTTGAGACATTTTTGGATGTTTTTATAGACAAAATTACTATTTGATTAATAATGGAAATAATTGTTAGTTGTGCCCTAATTATTTGTCATTATGATTATTATATTATCCAATAAACCCTGATATACTATAAGTGCCTATCTATTAAAGCAGTTATTGCATCATCAGGTTTTACTACATCTTTTTTGAAGAGTTTATGATTTGTCACATTTGAAATGGTTATTAAATGAATTGGTGGTTATTATTTGCTACAGAGTCTCATAACTGTATTTGACCATATGCTTGGGTGTGTGAGTATATGATTTGGGTTTGTCCTGTTAGTTTAATCAAAACTAAATAGCTGATATGCGATTTAGACTGGGCTTTCACAGGAGGAATAACACAAGTTTGATTGCAGTTTCAACACTCAATCTTCTGAGTTTGGCTTTTGCATTTTCCTTCTTGTTGCTCCCACACACTTGCCCACAGGTGTGAAAGCAGCTTGTAGTTGCATTGACCCTGTAATTTGTCCTTGATCTTGAAAAAGTATTACATGGATAAAGAAAATAAGGAAATGGGTAGGGGCAGTGAGTAAAATTGTGATTTCTAGATCTTGTATTTAAATTAAATCACACACTGTTTTTTTCTTTAAATTGCTTTGGATTGCAGCATTAATTGTAAATCTATTTTTCAGAGGGCGTTAAAACAATGTTTTCCCAGTACTCTCAAACGAGCTTAGTCAATTTTAAAGAGCAGTTAAAAGCTACACACAACTGACTGCCTACTCTTGTTCTTTTTCTGCAAACACATGGATTAGACATCCGTGAATGTGTAGGTGAAACAAAGTACCTGGATCAAATTAACATTCAGGAGGAGTTGTGACTGATTTCTCTGACCTCATTACCATTTGTTCACCGTGTTCAAGTAATTATCTCTCAATGCAAAGAAGAATTGCATGTCTCACAATTGTGAAGGATGGTACAGCCTATAATTATAACAACATTATAGACATTAACATCATATCAAGTCAGTAGAATGACTGCATTATTGATAGTTATGCTAAATTGATGTTCGTTTTGTTGGTTGGCTTAAGTCAATCATATAAGCATGTGTTAGACTGAACCTTGACACTGGAAATAACATAAATTGATTGTTTTCAGTAATCAGCAGTAATGACTGAGTTATGGTAAATTGCTCTCAGAAAGTCAATCAGTAAGTCCAATTACTATCATGCTTGTCAAGAGGCAATCACATGAATCACATGATGGCTGGTGAAAGCTACACTGCTATCCTTGTTTATGTCTTCACATGTAGTACTTTTAAACTCTAACCAGCCAATGCCTTGTTCTTGTTTGCTCCATCAACCCAAAGCTATTTTTTTAATATTTACAGTAAATGTTGATTCTGGATAAAGTGTAGGCTAAATGAATAGGGGTGAGTTGGACTTGGGCCAATACAGTATTCTACAGATTTGACTTCACAGTAGAGGTGGCAGTATGGCAATATGTAATATTCATTAATTCATTTTCCAGACCGCATTATCCTCTCCTCGAGTGTCGCGGGGGTGTTATTTTAACATGTTGTGGTAAAGAAAATTTCAATTCAGTTTAAATCACATAAATGTANGTAATATTCATTAATTCATTTTCCAGACCGCATTATCCTCTCTCGAGTGTCGCGGGGGTGTTATTTTAACATATATATGTTGTGGTAAAGAAAATTTCAATTCAGTTTAAATCACATAAATGTCTTTGATCGTAAATCCAATTTTGCAATGCTGCAGTTCTGCTTATTGATTGATATTGATATATGACCTCATTCCTGCCTCAGCCAAAGGGTGTTTTCAAATCTGCTTTTTTTTGTACTCTACTTTGTTTTCCACCTTGGTACAATTTGTTTTGGGCAGATGAATTCTAGCAGATGTACTTGATGTGGATCAGGACAAGTTGAGAGCAAGTTGTCTTGTTATGGCAATATATGAATTGTAGAGTGTTTTGTGGTGGGAATGTAATGTAATCTCATTCCAACCCAACTCCAAGGTTTGAGCTAAACTACACTTGTGGCCAGGAACACTTTAGAGCAAAATCAACAGTTTCTAGCAGCTGGTTGAAATCAAGGGGAAAACACAAGTTTACTGGCTCATACACTGATTTGGATTGACTAAAAGGTTTAAAACCCTCTAAAACTGCACAGTGAGAATGGGCACTTCTTTCAACTGAGACAGTCTTTTTCAAAGTGGAAAAACTTGGACCCTGAGAGAACGCCAAACATAATCTGCCAGCATAGAAACAGGTGGGAGACAGTGACAACACATAAAACTTCCAACTTTGTAACTGTTGGCATGCTGTGCCCAGAGACAAATACAACACAACCAGCATCATAACTAATGCTGCAGGGATGCTTGAACAGCTGAAAAAAAATACATGGGTCTTTAGCCTCTATTCTTCTTTCTGCTGGCCCACCTACCTAGACAAAAATATTGCAGAAAATGACTGATTCTGGATTGCCATTCAAAATCTATGTGATTGATATTGCAGTACAGTGTAAGTGATTTATCTCTCTACAGGTAAACCTACCACAACCAAGGTCTAAAATTAACACCAACCAAGCACCAAATGTGGGTAGATTGCCCATAGAAGAAATTACTCATATTTAGTCCTATGTGATTTACATCTAAGTACCATATGTGGTTTTTACACATCTAGGAGCACTTCAGACAGTCTGAGAGAAAGGAGTGCCAGCCATAGACTGCCTCAGCCACTCCTAATTTTGCAGCATTGTTTACCATATGGGACTTAAGCTACTCAACATTGCATCACTTCGCTAAACTGTCACTTGCTGTCGATCTGCTGCTTTTTGCCATTAATTAAATAGCTTTCATATGGTGACATTTACAAGGAGAATGCAGGCTTTTTAAATGAAAAGAAGGATGAAGCACATTAAATAAGGGAAAAAAGGAGAAAAATTAGTGAGAAATGCAGGTTTGGATATAAGATTTTAAAGAGGCTGGCCACAGTATGATGCTCAGGCTGTGGGGATGAGTTCCCTCTTTGCATTCATTACAACCTCCTATTATCATAATGAAATGTATTGAAACAAATGTATACGTGCCACAAAAAGGCAATTTAATATTTTGGCTGGTAGAAAATATGCTTGGCTGGAGGATCTTTTTTCATCTACCAGTCTCCTTGAAAGGTGAGTCAAAAATTTAATTTCGGACACTGACCATAACCACCAGTCAAGATTTTAATAACGGACCGTTCAGTCCATCTGGCATACCATAACATCCACATGCTATGCCAATCCTGTACTCAATTTTGAATAAAATTCCCTTTAGAAGACCTACAAGTGTTTTGCAACACAGTAATATGGTCTTAGGAGAGGATTCAACTTTGTTTTCACAGCACCTTAAAAGGTATAAACATTCCCAAAATTGGTCAATGTGGACATCTTTCTGCTCTAGCATGTTCAGAGGGAAATTAATTTTAGTTCTTTTTTCATAACTTGATTGGATTGAACATCAGTTGTTGTCACCATGCTTTGCATGCTGAGAGTATTTGTTGCCAGGTTACCACACAGACATTGGTTAGGCAATGCATGAATATGTTGTGACTTTGTGTGTCTTAGCCACAATTGTTTTTGTGGATTCCATAGACTTCATAACAAGAAGAAACCTTAAACTATAGTATGTTTTACTTAAATTTAGTCCAGATCCCATTTATATTACATGGCACAGGAAGTGGTAAAATGTTCTGCTGTTAGGTCTAAGGGATGACCACTAATCCTTGTGGTTGTTAACCAGCCTGAAAGCCTTGGGTTACCAATCCACAAGGGAAGAATGCTGACTTCGCCTGTGAGCTTTCAGCTGCAGCTTCACTAATCACCGTTGTAGGTTAAAAAGTAGATGCAGGGGTGAGGGTGGTTCATTGTCCTTCGCATTCTCAAAAGATAGTTGCTCTGTGCATTCATCTGTAGCATGCCATTCTGATGCATCCATGACTTTTCTATTCTTTTTCTGGCAACTCTCCTCAGACTGGCTCACATTACTTTGAGGATGAGGGGAAACTCTGTTTCATTGTTTCTTCTTTGTCCAACACACTACTTGCAGAACTAATGACATTTTTAACAGTCTCAGCTGTTGTTTACTGTTAATTAGTAAATGTTTAGCATGCTAACATCCTAACAACAAAACTAAGGTGGTTAAAGCTGCTTAACATCTGCATGTTAGTACTTTCTGTGACTATGTTGGCATGCTGACATCAGCATTCAGTACATCCACAGAGAACTGCTACTGTGGCCATAGACACTTTGCCTCTTTTATCTTCAAATACATGCAATATGTAAATGGAAAGGCTGCTACAAATGCATTACTGTTTTTTTTTTCTTTGCTACATAATCCACAATCCACCAAAAACAATTTGGATCAAACCATTCCTACTGACTTGAAAAGTAGTTTTTACACCCACTGTGTTCTCAACGACTATGACTAAACTTTCGTTTGTTGCTAGGGTTGTTCCCAATTCTCTTTCAGCTTCAGTTCTGAACTTATGCTGTAAGTGGTAAACAAAGCATTAGGCCGCTTTACTTTTGATGCACCTGACTTTTTTCTGAATGACTGCAGACTCTCCTTATTTCCCTTATATGTGAGCATGAGAAATGAGTTCTGAATAGTCTTCGTCTCATTTTTCTTTTCCCAACACTCTCCCCTGCTCCCCCTGCTATGTGCCTTGCCTGTGGGGAGTCTCGTCAGTCACCTAGACCTAGGACATCTCCTGACAAGGTCACAGAGGTCTGCCACTCTGAGATTAAAACAGCTTCATCCATCCAGAGAGTTGGCCCTCTGGGCAGCCATTATCATAGCAGATCGCCATGCCAAAAAGCTCAAATGGATATGTAGTGCACAGGCTGTGACCTTCCAACAGACCGCTGTCATTTTCAGATCTCTGCCTTGTGAGATGAGGATGGTTGGTGGTTGGTTTAAAATAGGAAACCAGTTCATTATTTTGTATTTACCCACATTCTCAGTGTGTAGGTGAGAACAGAAGTCACCTGAAAAATGTATGTGAAAAATGTTTGTCCTGTTTTTGGTGTTTGTGTGTTTATGTGTGTTTGTTATTTATATATGTGTGTACCATCAGCTTAAGCCAAGCCAACAGCAGGGATGGGAAGGCAGCCTGGTTAAGGTCTCAGTGCCCAGAGGTTTCTCACAAACACAGCTGTCAAAACTGGCACACAACCCTTATTAGCATGATACCAGTGTGCACACATTTTCTAGTGTGAGTTTTGTTCACCTCATGGTTCTCGCCATGGGAGTAAGAGGGCAGGCAGTCTGGCGCGGGGACCTCAGAGCACTCAAGCTTTTATCTTTCCATCAATTATTTCTTTTTGGAGATTAAAAATGAAGCTTTTTGTGCAGAGAAGAAAGGGAAAAATATATCAGACTCTACGTCCTACAAAATAGATTGTTGGTCTGTGCACTCCAGAATGACGCATAGAAACACTTTCTAATCTGATGCTCCTTTCTGCAGGATGATATAACATCTGTGCCTTTCAAAACCGTTACAAATTACTATTGAATAAATAAATAAATGTGTTTCATGATGTGACAATTCTGTGGTTACATCATAGTTTGGGTTAAAATTACTCCTTCATTATGGACACATGGTTATGGTTGTAATTGCAATTGTGGTCGTAGCTTAAAAAAGCGATGCAGTAAAGTGGTCAAGAGGGCTGGTATTGTTGAATCAGGACACTTGCTCAAGATTCTTCTTGTGAGCACAATCTTACTCCATGCTACTGTTCTACTTTGTGTATTTTTGAGGAACAATATGCAGCCAATCAGTCAGTTTGGAAAAATAATTTGAGACTCTTTTAAGAATAGTGGAAGTAGAATACAAATTTTACATTGATATGTATAGTTCACCTTTCTATTTTAAGATGTTAAACAATCTCACCTGCAACCTTGAGTACCACAACAAAGAATTCCTGCAGCATCTGTCCTGGTGGTAAACACCTTAAAATGTAGTGTAAAGGCATATTGAGGTCATGGACTATGTTTGTTTCTAGTAGCTAAGCAAACTAATTAGTGTAATTATACAAATGTTTACTAATGGGATTATAATGTATCGATATTTAGATGCCTAGTTATATAGGGTTGGGTATCGACTGAGTTTTATCTGATACCGTTATTGTTAACGGTTCCGGTGCTTAAACAGTTCTTGAATCGGTACTTAAAAAAACAAAACCACACACACTTTGTCAAAGAACAATACCTTTTTATTTCGAGGGTCAAATTGAAAACAATATAAACGCACTAGTGGATTTTTATTCACCAGTTTACACGTTTACAAATTAAACGCCTGTCTCATTTCATCTTTTGCTTGGATGTGCACTTTTTACGTACTGTCCAAGGTTTTCACTGTTCCGAGGGTCTCCCGTATGTATGTGTGTGTGTGTGTCTGTGTCGTGTGGAGAGGAAGCAGCTCTCTCCCCCTGGACCCACTAAGTCTCTTCCGTTGTCATCCCCTCCCCCCAGGTTAAAATGCATTGTAACACACATTACTGACATACAGTACAATATTATAATATTTTATTAAAATAAAGGTTAGGCAGTACGACTTTCATTCTTATTTGCTGATGTTACTACCGTTTATGTTGGAACCATTTTGGTACCCAAGTTATATATGGCAATGACAGTTTTTGCCATTGTCTTTGCACAATGGACCCTTTTTAAATGACATTTTGGCTTGCTATTTACGGGTGGTGGGTACAAATTGATATACAAGACTTTTATTTTCAACAAATTAGAATTGATTACAAAAACAAGTTTTGGATGTTCTTAATACTGTTATGGGCTTTAACAAGGGCAGCGTATTTTGGATTTATTATCTTCATAACTAACTTTGAAGATGAAGGTGAGGCATTTTAATTTTGATGATGTACGGACAGTAAGTCGAGAGACTAATGAATGGTGTGCTGGAAGACCAGTGCACATGCACCATTTCACAAAACTTGCAGCCGGCTTTGATCAGCTGAAGAAAATAACTCAGTTCATTGCCTATTTTACTTAATAGGACCTGGACTTGTACAGTGTTGTGGAAAGGGTACATGGGTTTTGCTGGTACTAGCAAGTTTAGAAACTAATAGACCCATTTTTGTCTTTACAAAAAAACCTAGACTCTGCAGGGGTGGTCATCAATAAGTACATTTTAATTTTATCATTATCATAATGACAAGCATATTTTAAAATCTCTGCAGTTGTTTTTTTTCAAATAAAAAAGTCACAATCCCCCACATTAATTTCTCTGCTTTTGTGTCCTCAAACAAGACCAGTTATTTAACCACCAGTGCCCTGGATAACCGCATGCAAATAGCACTCAGTGCTTTATTCAACACAAATTTGAAACTAATTTTCTTACCACTCAAAGTTGAGTGTTAAAATGTTCTTGTTTTCCAACAGCAGGGAAATCAACCACTACAGATATAAACTACAATTGTAGGAAATGCTCTTTGACATGAATACTGAGCCCGGGAAACATTAGACATTGTTCAGACTGTAACTAGCACCTTATGACTAAAAGCAAAGTATATCTTTTATCTCATACAGTCAGTCACTTGATCTGTTTTGTTCTTGTTTCTTCGTCACCACAGCTCATTCCATATTTAGACAACATTATATCTGAATTGATGAGATAGGGAGTTTGTGTGTTTGTCTACCCTACAGCAACTCAGGGTCTAGTGGGGGCAGGGACATGAGTACGGTGAGATTGGGGGATCTAATGGGAGTGTGAGGGTAGTGTGTGTTTGTGTATGAACATTGTAGGGTTGCCAAGGCTCAGGCAGTACCTGGAGGGTGAGGAGGACTGAGATGTATTTGTTTGAAGATAAATATACATGTACACACATGCGCACACGCATATGCGCACACGCACACGCATATGCGCACACGCACGCACAAATAAATACATATACATATATATATGTGTGTGTGTGTGTGTGT
>JANJYP010097243.1:0-16617 GCA_024605115.1 Rastrelliger brachysoma | reverse complement strand
TGTGTGTGTGTGTGTGTGTGTGTGTGTGTCTGTATTTGTATGTGTGTGTACATATGTTTTGGCAGATGTGAAAGTGACCGTTGCAGCGTGAACAGGAAGAAGATGCAGTAGAACAGTGTATGTGTATGTGCTTGATCACCAGAATCCATTTGTGGGTGTTTATGAAACATAAATATCCACACAGAATATCTGCTGTATGTATGTATATATATAAATATATATCAGCAGCATGTATAACAGTTTTAAAATATGTTGTTGTAACTTACTGATTGCTTGAAACGAGAAGTGAATGAATGGTATGTGTGTCTGCGTGTGTGGTCTTGTGTGTCAATATGTACAAAAATGTGTGCATGTGGTTGTATTCATGGGAGTCAGTGTGCAAGAGTGTAGTTATGTGTCTGTGTGGTTAAATGAGATCCCCGATGGGTATGCGGGGCAGGCAGATGTATGCCTGTGGGGTCCTGCTGAGGTTGATGGGGTTGCCGTCCAGACGGATGTCCTCCAGTGCGTTCCTAATGTAGTTGAAATCTCTCAGGTTGCAGAACGTGTCCTCGTGCATCATTTGAATATTGTTACGCTGCAACGGGAGATAGAGAAGGATACATGATGAGAAAACCTCTCAGGCTACACATTTCTCTCAAGTCATTCAATTTATTTATTTCCCAGAAGTGCACAACAATTACAAGACTTAGTGCTCATAATCTAACAAACCTTATGATGTCCTTTTGTTGCCATGTGTGACTCTCACTGTTCACCACTTTGGTCTAGATTGAAATATCTCACCAATGAGATGGACTACCATGAATTTTGGACAGACATTTATGGCCTGCAGTGGATGGACCCCACTGTGATGGATTTATAGCTATCATGTCATCAAATCAGATAGTGAATCAAAGTCAGTTTATCTAGTGCTTTGGTTTATGACTGAATACCTGCAAAACGTGCTAAACTAAGATGGTGAAACTTATTTGACAGCATGTTAGGAAATTTAACATTCTGACATTAGGATATAGCTCAAAGCATATGTGTTCATGGCCATACATTTAATCATATCACTCTCAAGTTATTGAATCTCTCTTGTGTTCTGAACTACTCAATAACTACTAGAAGCTACTACAGCTACTAGAAAATTAAACCTCAGAATAGGTTTGGCTGCGTTTTTTTTTTTTTGGATCTGGCTCTAGGTTGATAAAAATGTACAGACTTGTTAAGCTCAGAATCTAACAAAAATCTGTTTGTATTTATATTATTAGCATTGAGCAATTTACAATTTATCCAGTCAGATATCAAATGTAATCAATCTGGGAAAGTGTGTTTTTTGAAAGTCAGTCTTCAAGTTTAGTTCATATTTGTAAAGTTATTTTTAATATCTTCATAGATGTTGTTGAGCGATCAATCATCAATAGATTCAAAAGCACTCAGATTCAGTAATGGGGCTCAATACCTATTTCAGGTTTTCAAAAAAATGTTATCTCCAACCCTATTTCATATGTTTTTTGAGCATGAAATGAAGCCATGTGGGCTTCTCTGTAACATCTGCACAGACTAAACACAAGAAAAGGAGTTCTCATTTGACTTAATTACCTAACAGTCCTGCCCACTCATGTACCACCCACTACGTGTTTTCACAAATTTTGCCTAATTATACTCCCTTTCAGGACCATGTAGGTGTGTGCTATATTGACATTTCCCTGACACTCTTATTTATGTTGTTGCACCTGTTTAAGGAGAAGTTACTGCTTTATCATTGTAGTTGGTTTGTGAAGTTTGTAGACATCATGTTAGTATAGCTACACTTCAATCTCAGCAAAAGTCTAATCAGACAGTTAAAACATGTGTGGGTACGCATGGCCTGTTATTTATTACTTTAGATTCCCTCCTCAGTTGATGTTTTTTTTCCCCATTTTCCTCTTTTAATGTTAAATCAGAACTACAAATATTTCTAACTCCAAGACTGAGAACCTGTGCTGTGCTTTGAAGACATCATTTTCAATCTTGACCAATAGGCCATAGCGGGTACCTGTAGGTGTAGAGATCGCAGGCTGTCCGGTAGAGGAACAGGGATGTAGTCAATGTGGTTGTCTGTTAGGTACAGGTACAGCAGGGAAGTCATATCCTGGATATAATGAGAGAAATGTAATGTCAAGGTAATGTCACAGATGCTAAGATTTTTCCAACCAACATCAATGTTGTCTTCACTATACAAGAAGAGATGCTGAAACAAGGTTTCCATTAGTCCATTTCAGTTTCACAAGGTTTTATCATTTTTCAGCAACCTTTAGCATAAGCAGGCCAGTATTACTCTGGGAGTGTACAGAGGTAAAACAAAAGTTCTGTGTAATCCAGTACAACATCTCTCAATGTTTGAGAGTAGATATACGTACTTTAAACGCCTCTTTGTGAATACCCGTGGAACCAATGTTGTTGTGGCTGGCATCAATCAAGGTCATGGTCTCTGGGAGAGCAGGGAGTTGTGAGATGTGATTTTCACGGATTACCAGCTCCTCCAACTCAGGCAGACCCAAAAATGCCTTTTCATCGATGGATGTTATCTCATTGGCGGTTAAGTCAATCCTCTTAAGCTTGTCTGAAAAGAGAAAACAAATTCTGAGATATTGTTCTCTGTGGTCATCAGCCAAAGGAAATGGTGCGACTTCATACATTACATTCTTTTTTACATTTATTGGAACTTACTCATGAAAGCAAAGTCAGACTTGTTGATCTTGGTGATTCTGTTGTAACGAGCATAGAAATGAGTGGTGTCTTTGGGGAGAGGTGGTACACTATCCAGCTTCAAGTCATCACAGTAGACCGAACCACCAAGGCACGTGCACAGCAAGCAAGTGGGCATACCTAGAGAACATGGATAAGAAAAAAAAAGAAAATGGAAAGTAGGAGTAGGAGTGGGAGGGGATAAAATATGGAAAAATAAGTGATCTATTTTAGAGGACAATTGGCACTATGGATTTATCCTTAAATATCCCAAAGGCCTGAAAGGTTCTAATCCACAGAGCAAAGTTGATTTCTCAATGGGAAGTTCCTCAAAAGGAACATAGTTTTATCATACTTCTCTGAATTCAGTGCCTGAGTTTTTCAATACTAACCTTGCCTGTCAACATCAGGCTCATCAGGCTTGTCGGGCTCTTCAGGCTCTGGCAGCTCAGAGCTCCCTGACTCATCTATACCGCCAGTACCCTCCTGAGGGGTTTCTGGTGTGGTTGGAAGCAGCCCCTCCTCTTGTTAGACACAAGATTAGGTGTTAGGTTAGATCAACATAGACATGGAACAAAAGTCTGGCAATCAGTAGGCCACTGTTTGCCGCAGTGATAAGTTACATATATTAGCAGTGTTACCAAAGTGTTTGTGGCATTTAACTGGTGAATTAAAGTTAAATGTAAATTGGATTTTTGGGATTAATAAAATAAAATTATTTGCTTACAAACAATATTGTTGTTAGTAAAGAATGAAAATAAAACCCAGCCCTTTTTGCAGATCATTTGAGTGAATGTGAAAACTGTAGATTTACTATCCCTTTTCTGTTGCTTCTCACTTAGTGCAGTGGCCTTAAACCTTTGGCAGTAATGTGTACATACATGATACAAATGGAACTGGGATCCACTTGTAAAAGCAATACTTCGTAATGCAGTGGTTGAATAAAATTCAAAACAAAACTTTTACATCAATATAAAACAAGTTTTACATCAATATATTGGAAGAGGTCGACAAAACTGACAAATAAGGGTCAGTCTGTAATAAGATTCAGTGCCTTCCTGTCCCAGCACTGGCACCAGTACTGGCATCTTCTTAAATGTAATTACTTTTTGGTTCATGATGTACAGACTTTACCCTGGCCTTAACATATCTCAGATAAGCCTAGGTTTAATACTGACCTTTATCAACGTCAGGGACCAGGGTTACTGCAGGGACCTCGGCATCTCCAGAACCAGAGATGCCAGAAGTCCCTGACTCTCCAGAGCCTGATAAGTCTCCAGAGGCTCCAAGATCCCCTGAAGCCCCTGAGATTCCTGAAGCTCCTGAGAACTCCCCAGAAGCACCCGATGCCTCATGGGGGATAGTGTCGGTAATGAGGGGCAGCTCCTCCTCTTGTTAGAGCCAAGGGGTGGGGTTAGGAGACATGAGGTTAGGAAGGTGAATGGTGGGATGGACAATCAATCAACCCATTAACAATTAATCAGTCACTCTCACATTTCAGATGAGACAGGCAGTTAGGTGGACAATGATTATGAGTAACACAAATACAACGGTAGACAGTAAATCGTTGCATTACAAGGAAAAAAGTCAACATTTAACCACATATAAAAAGGACACAGTTAAATGGAATTACTATAAGATGATTTGACATTAATGAGACAGAGAATGACAGATCAAGAAGTAGTGTTACCAGAAGCTTTTATCTGCTCTTTGAAAGTACTAACCTCCAGATATCAATGTTATCCCTGAGACCCCAGACTCATCAGAGTCTCCAGAAACCCCAGAGCTTCCAGAGGCCCCTGAAATCTGGAGATCTCCGGAGAACCCAGAACCAGACTGGTCCCCAGACCCTCCAGAGCCCAGGGGGAGTTCAATAGAAATCCCAGATCCTCCAGAAACAAAGTCCCCAGAAGTTGCGGATCCCATAGTATCCCCAGATCCAGACAGATCCCCAGATCCCCATATATCCCCAGATATCAAGATATCTCCAGATACCAAGAACTCCCCAGATCCCCCCGAAATGTGGAGTTCCTCAGAAACTCCAGAGATCAGGACAATGTCACCAGAACCCCCAGAGGCACCGGAGACCAGTAAGTCTCCTGAACCTCCAGACCCAGAAACCCCAGAAGCTCCTGAAGCCCCAGACCCTACGGAGCCCCCAAAATCCCCGGAGACATGAAGGATGTCAATGGGCGTCAGACGCAGCTCCACCTCTTGTTAGAGACAAGATTAAGTATTAATAGACAGACAGATGAATATGAAATGGATCATTGAGTAGGTTTGTAGGCTNAATCCCCGGAGACATGAAGGATGTCAATGGGCGTCAGACGCAGCTCCACCTCTTGTTAGAGACAAGATTAAGTATTAATAGATAGACAGATGAATATGAAATTGATCATTGAGTAGGTTTGTAGACAATGAGTTCACAATAATTATTAGGTTAAATAGTGGGTGACAAATGGACACAATGACAGGACACATTTAACCAATACCAGCTAGTTAAATGGAACACATGCAAAGAAAAAAGATGATTGTTGCAGACAATGAGTTTCGATGACAGATTAGTGGATCTCTGTTTCGGATAGTTGATTATGGCTGCTTTCACAACGCCATAGGCCCAAGGACGAGCAAAGNGGATCTCTGTTTCGGATAGTTGATTATGGCTGCTTTCACAACTCCATAGGCCCAAGGACGAGCAAAGCCCTCTCCCTAGTTCCCAAGTGAACTTCGCATATCAAGTGACTCTATGTGTTAGGGTGTACAGACTTAAATGTGTGTGCTTTTTCAGACCTTTCTGTGTGTCTGGGCCCATGAGAACCCCAGATCCCCCTGAACCCTGAGGGATGAGTTGGGGTTTTAGGGGTAACTCTTCTTCTTCCTCTTCTTGTTCCTCCACTGAAGCCTCGGGTACAGGATAGTTATAGTCTGGTGGGGCCAGTGTTCCAATCTCTATCTGAGGGAAAGACAGCAGCAGTGAGTCAAAAATATCAAAAAGGTTTGAGTAGTCAAGAAAGTAATATCATAAAAATGACATAATAGTAATAGCCAAAGTACATACTGTGTTTCAATTCTATTTTTGCATTTCTCTCCTAAATTAGTTGACATGACTGGTAAATGATGTTACCTAACAAAGGAATTAATTGCAAGATTCCTTAAAGCCTCAGAATGTAATTAATGCAATTGATGATATTCTTGGAGACAGAGTAAGTAATAGAGAACATTAGGCACAAAATCATAGAGGGAAACTCAACAACTGCAAACTCAGCTACATCTGCACCACACACTTGTAAACAAGCACAACACTCTCAAAAGACAGCATTTTTATGGATTTATGGAAGCGGAAGATATTTCCTGCAGGGAATATCTGACAACTCACTGAAAGATCAGTTGGCAAAATGTTTTTTGTGAGATAGACACAGGCATTTTATACATGAGGTTGACAGTCAGGGTATTTAATGTATTTCAGTAACCAAAACCCGAAGAGTGCTTCTGTCAACAACTGTCATTACAACACTGGCAATATGTGAAAAGTCGCTAGAATTTTAAATTTTAATGGACTCATCTTACAGTCTGTCACATTTAAACTGGTTGACCACTTCATCTCAACATGCATTGTATATTAAATTGCAAAAATAAAAAAACCCTGATTGCAATAGGCTATATTCTTTGTGGTCATTTCACATTCGATTAATGCAATAACAGCTAAAATATCCTTATTGGTATGTTAATATTTAATTTGTTATTCAGCCCATCTCAAGCAAAGGCATGGAAGTTCATCCTTTGCACCACTTTCAACTATTCTCTTTACACACTGTATTTGTCATTATGATGTAGTGTTTAACTGATGGGTGCATGAACTTTGTGGTTTGTGGCAATGAGACACCATATACTGTGCATACATTTCACATTGTTGTCATTTAGTAAGACCCCAAGAAGAATAACAGTGACAGTGTCACAGCTAATGGCGATCTGAATCAAATAAATAAATTTAGTACTATCTTGCACTCTGTAAATTTATCACATTAAGAATTAACGTCAGCCAAAAACATGTTCCTTTTTAAAAATGTTAAATGGTACATGATGGTTAAATCTGTTCTGTCACCATTTGGCTCTGTCTTCATCATTCATCTATCTCTCTTTAATGTGGTTGATTAAAGAAAAAGTCAAAATGCCAAAAGAGAAATCAAACAAACAAGAGAAACTGTGAAACTAAATCAGAAATGACAGTCTAACAGCTGCGCCACAGAGCCAAGAACTGTGGGAGGAGCAGTACAGACTCTACCACTAGATGGCAGCAAAGTGTTCAAATTTACTTATCAATAGATTTAAATAGCAATGACCCTGATACTTCTACTGTAGGACATTTATGTGTAGAAACCTCAGGTATTGACAAAAGTGATAAACATTTTCACCTGCCACTGACCAAAAGCACATTCTGAAAATATAAGTGTTTATAAATTCCATTGCATTGCAATTCCTTAGCATCAAATAGCCTATACAAAAATACAGTGATGGATGTCTTGTCATCATATAATGAGTACCACAGACTACAAAAGTGCCACCTGGTTGACATCAACTTCTATCTGGTTTCAAAATATTAATATACTCCATAAACAAAGTTTTAGCACCTTTGTTTATCAAATAGGCTAGCATTGATGTAAGTAAGCATTATGTTCCGCAATAAATTAAAGGACAACTCTACCAAAGCAACAAAGGTTTATGAATTACAGTGCATGTGGCTCCTTCATTAAAAGCTTCAGGTTCATCCATCTGGTGATATAATTGTATTTACACAGTGATTGCAGTCCCTCTTTTATCTTTTGGAGTTTTATCAAACCTGCAGTTTCCTCATTCTCCAGATGAGGGCGATGAATCCCCACACACTGCCACAGGTAATACCTGACACTCACGCCCAACAAGGCTGACTAAAGGCTCCAAAAAGGGAATGGTCCTTGTGGAACCAAGACACACATGGTAACTGCAAGAATCCATATTTTAGTCTTTTCAACCCATTTCAGCCACTGTGGTTATACATGCATATCAATACAATAAAGTCAAGAGTTATGCCTTGAGGTGATAAGTTATCAGAAATATAACTAAATAAAAGAGCCATGCACACACTTAAAATGTAGCAGTGAAGAGGTATCCAACACTGAAAGTCACATTTTAAAGTTTGGCAGAGACATAGTTTTGGGATACAACAAGGTAGGTCTTTGAAAAATCTTGCACAGAGTTAGCTTGCTGCAGCTCTCCCCTTCATTTCCCCCTTTCCCCAAAGCAAACATATACACCCGAGGGGAAAGAAGAGGCGAAAGGCTGGCAACCAGAAATACAGAAAAAATACTGCATGGGAATACACATTGCACAGGGACAGACGTTGAATGTGAGCATCAAGTCAAAGCCAAATGTTATGTTGCTGCTTCGCTATGTAGTCTATCAATCAGTAGATGCATTCATCAAGGTAAGAGAAGAAAGCTCCTGCTACAAAATATGTGGAGTATTTTTAAAAGGTCTGTCAGTGATGAGTCTGAGTCTTTCCAAAAAAAAACAAAACACAACTGTTTCACTGATTGCATCTTTTACAATATGCAAAATGGCAGCCTGATTTACCAAACTATTCATGTACCACAGATGAATAAGTCATATCAGGATATCACCCAACTACATTCATTCCCCTATATGGCACATGCAGAGTCAAATTAAGTCAAGTAGAGTTGAATCCCATGAAAAGTTTTCCACACTGTAGCAATTGCTCACAGAATCTCTGTGCTGCACACTTTACTCCACTAAACACAGTAGCTTGTTGTGGGATAGCTAAAAGAACAAAACTAAGGCAAAATGTGCCTGTTTTATCTATTTAATATCTGAAACAGAATTGAATGCTAACAAGCCTGAAGGCACCAATAAGGGCATGAACATATGTTTTGCACAGTGATTGTGAGTACCAATCTCATAATCTACATTGGCATTTAATCTGACAATCTGACACGCATGAAACAACTGAATTTTTATACATTATATTACACAGGTGCATGCTTTTGTCCATTCCCTATCCAGAAACCCCCCTAAGTTACAGTTTCAAGTGACTTAATCAAGTTGCCCCTACAGATGTAACTGACTCAAAAGAAGTTGGTGAGAAAGACCAACTGAATGTCTTCATCAAGCTAAACTTTCTAACTAAGTTGGTGATTAAAACATTTTCAGAGAAAAAGCAGCAGGCTGAAGAAGTTTTACTTGGATAACTTTGTAGATGAGCGTTTTCTCAATAGAGACAAGCCCCGAGGAAAAGATAAATACCAAAAGCTGGATGTGGAAAGTAAAGACTCAGCATTCCAGAGGCATAGAGCTCATCATCGCTTCATTTCTCCCCTGACATCTGATGTGTGTGAATAAAATCTGTTTAATCTTCTGTGTTCTCAAGCAACCAGTCTATCTGAAGATCTATCCCTCTAACCTTTCACTGTGTTGTCAACAAAACAATATGATAGATCCTTGCAATATGCTATTTATCAACATTGCAGTTATGAGTAAAAACTTTGTTATAAGTCATTTCAGACACCAACTGTAATGTTTCTCCTTTCCTCCCATAAACTGCCACAATATCTTGTGTAATATGCTGTGTCATATCCAGGCTTGCTAAACAGCAAGACATTATCAAAGTCACTCCCCTGCAACACATTATAACTTTCCCACACTAAGCACTGTTATGTGTAAAACTCAGTTTTAAAGTCTTTGCACATCAGAATGCAATCATTTTGATTTAGACAGAAAATAAAAAAAACTGCGGTAGTGCCTTTTTGCAACAGTGGAGGACAAAATAATTAAATACAGCAACACTGCCTAATGTTGTTAGTTCTGCTACATCGTTTCATATCTTCTAAATCTGGACTGGATTGTGGCATTGGTCGTAGATAACAGTGATGTGAGTGCAATCCACATCAGGTTTAACTTGAGTCGCTGGCTCAGGGAATATCCAGTGTGAAACAATTTGCCTCGTGCCATCTTGACATTGCCTTGGACTAATTTCCTTGGTACAAAAAAAATGGGAACATGAAATTTGGCTTGCCCTCCCAGCATGCCTTGCAGGCTTGCCACATCACAGTCAACTTGAGCTGATTTAAACTGCTCTAGGAATCCATGTTTCGTGGTAGTAGCCATTGCTTTCTCTGTTCTCTGCCCATATTTCAAAAGCTGTTGTGCAGGGCAGAATCTGAGTAGAATGAGAAAAGCTCAGCACTGAAAGGTACAATTGTCCTTAAGTTTTCTCGCTTTGCAGTAGGTCATTCACTGTCACCAGCAAAATACTTAATAGCAGCTGCCTAGCAGGTCAACCTTGCAGGTCAACGACAACCACTTGCTAAAGCTTCATGAAGAGAATACTATACCTGAGTGTGAGCAAATAGACAGACAATGCTCTGCCTGCAACATGCAGTCTGCATCACTTTTTTTTTTTTTTTGCATTTTTCCTCTTGGAATGCCATAGCTGGAAATGTATAGCTTTGATTAATGTAAGTACAAATGAAAGTGTGTGAGGGAAATGTTCAAACTAAATAATGTAAGATTAAAAAGAAAGTTCCACTGCAATGTGATTAAAAGTTATAGCTTGTTATATTTTCATGCATATTGCCAGATTTTACAGCTAAAACTGCTAGAGATGCAGATGGATTCGAACTGTGGAAGGTTCTGGGACATGTAACTCAAAATGGTGGCTGGCCAAAGTATAAAAGTGAAATATTTTGGCCACAGCAGAGCATAAAGTTGGAGAGCTAATTTGTCCATTCTCCAAACATCTCCTGTTGGTATCAGCAGGACACCCATCTGCTCCATGAACCTCGTGACCTCCAATCAGAACTGGCCAATTCACCGATATTCCACAGTTACAACTGTACTTTATAAAACCTGCAGAAAAGCAACACTTTGTGTGGTTGTAGCTGCCTGCATTCTGTCATTGTCAGTTGTAAATCATCAGCAAGAATAAACTGCCAAGGCCCATCACACCAAAAGTAATCCCACAATAAATCACTTATAATTACTTCAAGATCACTAAAATGAAATTCTCTTTATAGAACAAATTCATTTTTTTCACTGCCAATTAAAATTTCTCATACATCAGAAGGTGAATAATTAAAATACATATACTAAAAATGTATGTCTACGTGAACAAAAAGGGGCATCATAATGCTCAGTAAAACGGAGAATCAATTAACAAAAACTTGTTTTGTCAAATATTAGAAAGACATTTTTCATCTTTCCTTCTGCAAGGACCCTTACAGTTTCTTACCTGAGGATCATCAATTGTCAGCTCATCTTCATAGTCATAGATATCCTGGTTCTCTGAGTTTAAATTGTCTCGATCCACATCATAGTTGGCACTGTCGTATGTGTCCAAGTCCACTTGTCGGGAAAATCTGGGGCTGGCCATCACAGCTTTGAGGACGAAGAGTCCCAACACGAGCCGCACGAGCATCCTCATAGTCCACCTTCACATAGACATAGGTATAAAGTCAAAAGGGGCACTTCAATTAAAAAAGATAGCTGTTGAGATGATGACAAGACATGACAATCAAAACCCATACCCTTGTTTAGTTTGTCCAATTTGGTCCATGTCAAAAGTTAGATTCTTAAGCAAAACTGGGACAAATACATAAATCATCATAATAATGATCTTAAGGCCTTTGTTGTTGAATTGGAGTACATAATTTTGGTATCATAACCAATCTGTGGTGCTGCAGATCAGAGCTTGACATTGCATCACATTGTTAAGGTCAGTGGATTCATTACTGAGGTGCAGACAGCTTGAGGGATCGAAATATGAGGGCCTCTTGCCTCACTGTAGCTAGAGGCTCACTGTTTCACAGAGCAGCCATCTTGGCTCAAATCAGTACTCGCCTGTGGCATGTCAAAGGTCAGAAGTCAGTGTTGATCTGATAAGGAACCATGGGAACGTTTTCATCATCGCTCCTGTTCCCACAAAAAACTTGTTTTGTGCTTTTCATTTTGGGGCTTTATTAATTTCCCCCAATCAAACCAAAAAGACATTGGCAGAAATACATGCAGCAAAATTGTTGGCAATAAATTTGGATGTTTGAAATCAGGGCACAGACAAGAGGATGCTTTTTCTACTTGAACCTAAAATTAGCATGTATAATTTTCACTAAGTGCAGACCCACTATGCACTGCCCTGACCTAGATAGCTGCTGTTTATAATCTTGTTCATTTCCTCACAGCACAAATCTGGAAAGCTTAGCAAGGTTGATTAAGTTCAGAAGTGTGGATCCCAGGTTGGAAGCACTAATAGGATTAGCATATGTTAATGAGCTCTTAATTAGCAGGCACCACAGACATTAGTCCTAAGAATTAATCATCTGACAGACAGGAGTTTCTTAAGGTCAGGTGTGGCCACATCTCAACAGGCCTGAGATCATGTCAAGTCCAAGAAACAACAGAAGAGTCTAAAAAGAGTCCTCCAGGCCGGGGCAGAGAAACGGAGAGCAAGGGAAGGGAAGAAGAGAGTGAGATGGGGGGAGACGTGGACAAGATGTTGGCCCTCAGGGTTAGATGGAGAGAGTGAGGAAAAGACTGATTGGGGGAGAGCAAGAGGGAGAGAGAGAAAGAGAGAGGCAGGTTTCTAAGCTAACTCAGCCCCTCGCCCTTTACAGAGGGCCTTTATGAGGCCCAGTTGCTCTGCCTGTCTCAGCACTCAAACTCCAAATTCCTCCGAGGTTTGTGGACAGGATGGCAGTCNACACACACACACACACACACACACACACACACACACACACACACACACACACACACGCACACGCACACACAGGCACACACACAAAACATACATGGACTATACACTCACTTGGATAGACACATCCTCTCACAGATGCCTCACTCTGTCTCAACACACCTATCTTTCAGAGAGAAAATTGAGAAACCTCTGGAGCTATTTTTGGGATGAGGACCGATATTAAACAAAAAAAAAACCCCTTCCTGGTTTATTTAAGTCATGAATCTAATCTTTGTTGATAAGTGAGGTTAATGCAAATCAAACTCCACATTGTCCAACATGAACTGAGTGCACCCTACTGAGAAATGTTGACTGGCTAGTATCAGCTCTGAGATAGATTTTGGTGCCATGAAGCTATGCAATCTAGCATGGCTACTCTGAAAGAAGGGCTATACTAAAGACAGAGGTGTGCTTTTATACAGGCCATCACAGTGTACAGTGTGTGGAAACTGTGTATGAGTGTAGCCTCCAGACTACCCCCGTGTTATGCTTGGCTTGGCATTGGGCATTCCTGATATCCAGTGATTTTACCATTTTCCCTCATAAGCCACAAACAAACTTGACAGACGTCCCTTTGCTACAGGTTGGATAACAAACTGGCACATTTGTATTAAAGACAGAAATTGAAAAGCCCTCTGTCAAGCAGGTGATAAGAAAATGAGAGGAGTAAGGGAAAGAATATATGCACAAAGGTCAGTATAAAATGTTGTCAGCCACCTCTCAAAGACTGAAATATTTTAAGCAAAAACAGACAAAAAAGTTTAAGAACAGGTAAAGATGTAGAATCAAAATTAATGCATTTTGAGTAAAATTTTCATCAAAGGATAAAAAATGCTGCAGCTGTCAAAATTTCCCCCAGGTTGCCGGCAACTGAAAAAGGCACCTGTTGGACACTCACACCTGAATCAAGTCTACTGAACCCCACAAAACTACCAGCCAAAATATCCCAACCATAAAGATAGGCAAGGACAACAAAGACATCTACATTTCAATCACCTTCAAAACTGTTAAAGCAAATCCTTGAATGAAAATAAAGCGGCTGCACTACCAACCAATTAGCCAAGATGTTCCAATGCAAACCCTCAATAATGTTTTTGGAGGGGTTACTTGAGACAGCCTTCCTAGCAGAGAGCCATCAAGCCGGCATTAAGATAGCACCAAGAACGCTTACCTCTGTCTCCTGCTTTCCCGAATGGTCCCTTCAGCCGTGATGGAGATGCTGAGGGCTCCGGGACTTGGCCAATGGTGAGAGGTCGCGCAGAGGTGCCTTGAAGAGGGAGGGTGTGTGTGTGTGTGTTTGTCTGTGTATGTGTGTGTGTGTGTTTGTGTGTGAGTGTGTGTGTGTGTATTTAAGTGTTTGAATGTGACAAGTGTGTAGGTGTGTGTGTATGTGTATGTGTAGGTCAGTGCGCTCTGACAGACCTGAGTGCCCTGCCGTGTATGTGTGAAGGTAGGCACTGAGACTGATTGGACCAGAGCAGATTGCTTTTGGTCACTCACAGTGCACCCACCCCACACCTACCATACAGCTTGCTGCACAACCCTCTCAAACACCACACACACACAGACACACACACAGATCCACAGTGGCATCAGACACAGAGAAAGAGAGAGCAAAGAAAGGCCCCCCAATGGCAAAATACCTTTTTATCCTTTACAAGAGTATCCTTTATTTTTCTAAGAGTGTGGCTCAATCAGACTGAAATATTTGTCCGCCTTTTCCTGAGGTAAAACTCTGGCATGTGTTGCTTTCATGTATGGGGGGGATCCACGGGGCCCTTGTACACAATGAGACCTCTGTGAGGAGCCCCTGTTAGCATGGTGCTGAGAGGAAGTCCCTGCTTGGAGGAAGGCCTCTTCCCTCCCTTTTGGTTGAAGCTGCTTTCTTTTTGCATATGTTCTCCCTTTCCTGCAGATCTGAGTTCAGTCATGGGAGAACATAACTGTCTGACTTAAGGGAAATTGTGTGATCTGGGTTCAAAGCTGAAGAGACTCAAGGCAAGCTGCTCTTTTGCAGATGTGTACAGATCTAGATGAGCATTCGAAGTCTCTTCTTAGTGTCTATTGTTAATACAAATAATGGGACACACACAGGAAGCTCTGTCAGATTTATTTGGCCACAGTTTTGTCTCAACCTGCCCACCTCTCTCTCTCTCACTCTCATGGTAACTCTAGACCTTTTGATGAGTGAGGGGAAAAGGACACAGTGGAAATGCCAGACATCGTTCTGCACCTGCCATATAAGCTGGGATTTATATTCAGAGATTTTCCTCTGCCAAGCATTCCCAAAAGGCAAAGAATTGTATGATATTTTACCCCAAAACCTTGACTCAGTGATCAGTGTCCACAGTAATGACTGAGCATATTGTAAAGATCTTGAGAAATCATGCAGAGTTGGTTTGGTGCACTCTGTAGAAGCATTCATGTCATAAATACCAGTGAGATGGATAAATTATGCAAGAAGAAACATGGATTATGTTTGAAACTTAATTCTTCAAATATTTTGGTACATGATCAAATGATTACCCTGATCTATTCAGGGTATTATATAATAATGTAATTACTAATTACTAACTAATTACTAACTGTGTATTATGCAATGATTTGAAATAATCCACACATACATGCAATAGATTTGTTTCATAATGTCTTAATTTCATCGTAGTCTGTTTCTTGGTTTATTGCCAAAATATTTAAAGGATAGATGTAGATGTATAAAGAATTGATGTTACTTAAATTGTTAATTTCATTGTTTGACTTATATGATTTTATATTCTTGACTGAAGTGATGAACAAAGTGATTCATTTTTTCTAACTAAGTGACTAACTTAGTGTCTAACTAACTTAGTGTCTAACTAACTAACTAACTAACTAACTAACTAACTAACTAACTAACTAACTAACTAACTAACTAACTAACTAACTAACTAACTAACTAACTAACTAACTAACTAACACTGGAGTTTTAAAATAATGAGAAAAAACCCCATTCATTTTTCAGAAGTTTTATTCAAATTGAAGACAATTCAAATGAAATCTCTTACTCAGCTTTTTCAGAAAAATAATGACCAGAATTAAAAAGTATGTTGGCATTTCTTAAAAACAGTTGTCACATTTTTTTGGTATACAAAACATTAAGAAATATTGGCCATGAACATTCACAGAACTCTCAGGATTCTATTTATTTTTCCCCCAATATTAAATAAAAATAAATTACCTAAAGTAAATATGCATAATTTTAGAGTAGAATAGAGTAATTGTTTAAAATGAATAAGACCACAAACCTAGAACACAAGACCATTCATTTGGCTTCAAGTCTACAATATTAATCAAAGATCTTCCTGAAACAGTAGAAAAAAGCTAAAATATTTTGCCTATTCATTCATAAGCTTTGCCTCCTGTCAGATCTCATTAAGAAGATAATGAGTCATCAAAGCTCTCACCATGTCACAACTACATATCACTGTCATGCTAAATTATATTCAGATTTTTGTTTATAATTGTACATGCAGATGTTTACATCAACATAAGGCACAACTAGAGGTCAACAGATTGCAGCCTGAATTAAACCTAATGCTCTAATTAATTTGAGATTTTAATTGAATTCCACTGAAACTTTTAATTTTTAATGAAATTTTGCGGAACTAAAAAAATATAATTTCCCTAAGACACAACAAACATGCAAATATTACTCATGTCATCACTTTTGATGTATGGCTTTATATGTCTTTCTTTATCAGACCATTGTCCATGTTGCCAAGTCATCAGATAAGGGAAATTTGAATTGGCCTACAATATGTTGATGATATGTTTGTTTATTTTTGTATTTTTTTTCTTTTTAGATGACAATGGACCTGAGGAGACGGAAGCACAATATCACATCTCTGGGAATTGGTGGCTTAATGTCATTGCCATCCAGTCGGAGGTAGCGCAGTCGAGGAACACTGTCATTCACAGAGTCATCCACAGCATCAACGGCAACAGGGCAGACATTGGAGCCACTTACACCTGAAATGCAAAAGGAATATTAAGACTTAAAATCTCTTTCACCCCAAATATTTTCTAAAATATAAACAACTGAAACATATAATGATATGAACAGTATGTGTAAGCTTACTCTTGAT
>JANJYP010097219.1:0-10712 GCA_024605115.1 Rastrelliger brachysoma | reverse complement strand
ACTCTTGTCATGGGAAGAGGATGGACTTTGGATGGTCTGCTGATTTTGTACCAGTGGCTGTGTCTTGCTCTGACAGTGTTTGTGTCTTTCATTCAAAGGTGAAAAGTTGGAGGCAAATGTCAAATGACAGCTTGTGTGTGATCCCTCACTTAGGGACCGCCCTAAGGGTTTGTGGGATAGAAAATCATCACCCCATTCAAGTGAGTCTGTGCTCCTCAGATCTGTCTCACTGTGGTGCACCCTTGGCCTCCATTTTGTTTCTGGGTGACAGTTGTTTTGTGGAAAAGTAGGAGTAATTTTTCCAATTTTAACTGATGCTTCAGGTAATGGCAGTACTTCAGAGTCTCCTTCCTCACTCCCTTTCAAGTCAGGTTTTAAATAGTGGTTGAAACATGCAACAGTGACACTTTCACTTGCACTTTCCAAGATATTCACGACTTCTTTATGAGACATTGGCTTCTGGGTCAGGGAGCAGTCAACCTCCCCCTCTTCACTTCTTTCTTCATTCTTCTCCCTTCCTCCAGCCTCCCCTTGAGTGTTTACAGCTGTGGTCTGCTGGTTCTGGCTCTTATCTATACATTGATTATTCTTCTGCATCTCCTCAACGCGCTGCCTGACTTCTTGGCACTGGACCCAGGCTGCATTCCACACACCCATCACCCCTGAGGCCCCTGATCTCACGGTACAGGCTTTAGCTTTCAGTGTCTGAAAACGCGTGCTGGAGAATTCGCCACCTAATCGTTCTTCATACATCTGGAGTGTGCTTTGGTGGGCCTGAGCTGAGTAACACCCAAGTTCTACCTGGTCCAAAAAGTGACTGCATTCCTTGGCCATGGAAGACGCCTGGAGTCAGAGAAAGAAAAGTGAATTTATGTTGACAAGTGAGAGAAAGAAGAGACTTCAGTTAGAAATGGGGAAAATAACATGGAACAATGACAACACACAAACCTGGTCACAGAAGCGGTACACATGCACCAGTACATCCAGTTCTTTGTACCGCTGTTCTGACTGCAACATAAAATCATCCATATTGGACTTGAAAGTGCTGACTAGAGTCCGAAAAATATCTGTTGCAGGACTGCTGTCACTGGTGCCCAGAATCTTCTCTGCTTCCATCACTAGGGTCAGAGCGCACTGTTGTTTCTCCTGTGATAAATGATAATTGCCAAAAAAGAGTTTGTATTTGATTCCCCTTCTCTCTGAAAGTTGCTAATCAAACATTTACTGTTATCAGTCCAGTGATTTACATATTTTCAAGATTGGGAGAATAAGAGAAAAATGTTGGCATGTAAAGCAAAAACACACATGATGAATTTGGTTTAGTTTTGTTCCATCACATTTAAAAACCTAACATTTCTTATCCTTAAATGCCTGTTATATATGTGTAATACCTTAGACTGAGAAAGAAACAGATCAAACTTCTGCAAAGCCTTTTCAGTGCACACCAGGGTATCATCTGTTGTGTAAGAGTCCTTCAGTCTCTGTTCACCTTCTGTATTAAACCATGTCCCAACCTGCAAGATGTAGTGTACAATGTTGATTTATAGCTTGGAAAACAGTGAGTGCAGTATTAGCTTTGTTATCTAAACATTACTTCATAAAAATGAATTTCAGATGATCCAACTCATAATTAAGGCTTTTCATACAGACTGAAAGAACTGGTATTACCGTGGTGATTTTGGCCTCCATCTCTCTGAGCCTTAAGATAAACTCCAGGTGCTGCAGTGACTCATTTGATCTCATCACCAGCATGTGCAGCTTCTCCTCCACTTGATTATACAGACTTGTAACTGACTCCAGAGCATCTCTGCAGGGACATGACAAACACTGATACTGAAACAGTAACATGCAAGATGAAGTTAATGTCAGATTAATTCATATCTAAACACAGTTGTATTATTTTTTGGACTGTTTTGACCAATGACTATGATTATGATTATATGACTATAACTGAAAAACAATGCCAAGAAACATCTTAAGAAACATTCTTTTCATTAATATATTGATTAGTTTAGAAAATGGTAGAAAATGGAGATGAAACAAGATAAGCAGATTTTTTTTTCTTTAGCGCCATCGTGATTCATTCATCAGTCGTTATCTGATACCTGTAGTCTTCAGATTGTGAAAATCTGAACTCCTCTCTCTTCATCCTGGCCAGTACAGACCCTCCTTCTCTCTGCAGAGTAACCAGTCGAGCATCCTCCAGCACCTCTTTCATTGAAGCTCTCTGGTCCTGAATGCATAGCTGCACCTCCTGTGGTAGCCAGAGCACACGCAAAGAAAACATCAAAAATGTGTTCTAATTAATTACTGAACATTGTAGGATGAACTTGAATATTTTACCTGGGCAGTGTCTAGACTTTTACTACCATCCACTTTCTTGATGGCCTTCTGCAACAAACAGTCTGCCTCTTGAAGGTCAGTCATGAAAGAAACTAGTCTCTGAAATTAAACAATTTCAAAGTGGTGGTAAATACAAATGTAATGCATAATGAATCCTTGAACTTTGTATCAGAGAGCAGATTATAAATTTGTGTTTATTAGCTGTGGGCTGCTGTGGAAGGGAAAGACTTCAGAGATACTGGATAATGGTATCCTGGACCTGACATCTACTATACACCCTGATTTTAACTTATTTTTTCATCTAAGCTTGTTTGTGCTGCAGACACAACTGCTGCAAGAAAGCTATTCTTAAGAGTGTTTCCATCATGTACATCAGCATTCCCAATATATTTGGTTTGATTTTTACCTCTTAAAATGTCGCATAAAGCAAACAATTATGAAATAATTAAGAAATTTACAAAGTACAATTATAAAAAAAGAAAAAGATTTCAGTGGCAGAACAATGTTAGAAGGATTTTTTTTTGTTTTATTACTGGAATCAGACTGATAAGAATGGGTATAAAATAAAATTGGATATATGTTTACAAAATCTATACAGAATGCATTCAGTTTGATGACACATTGGTTATCAAACTGAATGCAAAAAATGAGGAGGAGCACATAATGGATCTGTTCCCTTAAAGGACTGTGCATTGATTAATGTTGCATGGCTAATATAAAATATTTGCCTCCCTTAAAAGTCAGCATTTATTGTGTAATAGAAAATCAAAGCACTTTTCCCTTGTGATCATATCCTTCCTTCATTCAAATCAGGTGGTTATGTGAATAACATATTCATTCCCAGTTTGTGAAATGTTGTTGAAGTCTCTGCTGAATCTGTGGGAAAGTGGTTGTGGGATGTGATAACACAGCTGCAGCGGTTCTGTGAATGCAGAATGACATTTAGTACCTGGTGGAACTGCAGCCAGTCTGTATGACTGTAAGAGAAGGTCCCACCCAGATCAGAGGTCAGCTGGGAAGCTTCCACTGTCTTGTTGAGGGCTTTCATAGAAGTCAACAAGTCCATCTTGTAAAAAGAAAAAAAGAAAAGAAAAATACATAACACAAAGAGGAAGAGGTGTGTTTTGTGTGAAATAAGAACAAAATGACACAATGTTTATTTCTTACCTGCAGCCCGGGCTGTTTCTCAGGGCGTGGGCATGTTTCTTTATCTACCAGCATTAGAACACTGTGGACAGCATGGAGAGCTTGCTCCTGTTGCAGGTAGTCAATAAGTTAAAGCAATTAGATTCAACATAGATATTTGCTCTCACAGTTTCAATATGTGATTCATTTTGCAATGATAAGACATCAAATGCTCCTTGCATTACTACTCTTTTTTGAGATATATGACTAGAAAAGGGGAATGCTCCCCCTAGTGCATTTTCAGCAAATCAGAAACTTGTACAAACTTTAAATTAACTTGTGAGCCATTGAGTATATGTGACTGATTAATTCTGGAATCCACCCACTTTATTCATCATCAGCATCAACATNTGTGTGTGTGTGTGTGTGTGTGTGTGTGTGTGTGTGTGTGTGTGTGTGTGTGTGTGTGTGTGTGTGTGTGTGTGTGTGTAATTGTAATTGTAATTGTAATTGTTCCATCTAGCATGTGTATGCAAGTCTACTGTTTTAACCTGAGCCATTAGCAGAGCTTTGTAGAAAGGAGGCGAAGGAGTCTTCTTCCTGGCATTGATGACCAAAGTCATACCCAGTTCTCGAACATCTTTCCTATCAAAACATTGAGTCATGTTAAAGCATATTAGAACATGTTCACCTCATCACAATGGTCTTTATGTGATAAAGGCTTTTAGTCTTTACTTAGGTTATTCCACTTCTCAAATTTCTATTTATTATTTTATCTCTCTCCGACATCCACACAATCACACCCTCTTTTTCACACATCTCATTCCACACTTCAGCGCTTTCACACACCCCTCTTAATGGCCTCCTCTTGGGTTACTGTTGTGTGAGCCTACATCAGACATGACTGTTAATTCTAGCAAGGCGCTGCATACCAGACAGTTGGCAGCCAGCCTGGTTAGAGACTGTTGTGGTATGGCTCTTTACTGGGGGACAGAGGAAGGCCAAGCTATCTGGTAGAATAGCTGTTTGAACTTCAAAGTCTCCATTAAAGCCAGAGTAAACAAATATCACTTCTGAAGTGTTTGCTAGTAGACCTTTGAGAATGAGGAATGACAGAGTTTTGCAGGGGGTCAGTACAGGTCAATGTTAATGCCAGCTGATTTTAAAGGACTACATATTAAGGAAACAATTCAGTTCTTGAGGTTGGTATTCTGCTAAAACTATATTGTTTTAATAGCTGCAAAATAGTTACTGTTCAAAGGATTAGTAATTATGGATAATTCAGTCTCAGTGCCAGTAAAAGCATTAATTGACCAGAGGAAATGCATTTTTAAAAATTGTGTTCTACTGCCACCATGTGGTCATGCTTTTTAATACATGCCACAACACACTGGAACTGCTGCCAAAAAACTACAGCTTTCTTCTCCTGGGATACTGAGAGCACCACTTACCACTGCACATGGGTCATGTCTGGCTTCAAATATGATTCAGACTCATTTACAAGTATTCTTTTTAAACAGAGTTGCCTGAGACAGTGTTTCAATTACCTTGGTATGGAGTGTAGGTAGAGCAGTAACTCGCAGAGATTCTGAGCTGATACAAGAGGGGCTGTCCACTCCTTCTTGTCACCATGGACCTCCACCACAGCCCTACCTGTCCTGTCCCTGCTGCCTGGAGGTAGGCAGGTGAGAAAGAAGAGAAAAAGAAAGTAATATATAATTGTTTGCATTTGATGTTTGGTCGTGAAGATTTTTGGACATTAAACAAATACACTTTACTTTTATAGTGACTTGTCTGGAGTCACAAATATTTTAACAACATTTATACCTAGTTGTCCCATAGGAGTTGCTGAGGTCACGAGTGAAAACTTGAGATTAAGTGGTAGTCATATTTTAATTTTTATATTTATATTTGATTAAAAAAAACATTTTACAGTGACAAGAGTGAGGCTTTGAGGCAAGTGCACACATGTTTTGGTTTAAGATAAAATCATGTTAAGTAGATGCCAGTCTCATTAGTGAAAAGTACCTGGTAAACAAATGATGCCCAGTTCAAGCAGACCACTGATGCTTTTGAATCTGGATTCATGGAGTTGTGGAGACTTAGGAGTGTCAGAAGTAGTACAAGAAAGTTGAGACAGTAGCTTGTTGATCTTTGAGTTCTGTAGACTGGAGTCCGGTCCATCTGTGCTGAGGGGAGTTTCACTCCTGCTTAAGTGGGAGTCTGTCAGAAACACAAACATAATAGTTTTCCCACCACAAGAAAAAAGCCTTATAAATAAAAATCCATTATTTTTCATATTTTTTTAATCCATCAGCCTGCTTTCTATAAACCACCAACAACCTCTGTCCTTTTATACTAATAGTAATTATTCAGCTCTACAGCTGTAAATCTTAATAGCTCTGTGTCAACATCGACCTACCCCACACAGCTGTGTACAGACAGCATTTAAACTTTGGACGTGGTCTCTGTAACAAAACACTGCAGTGGCCTGGTTACTAAGCCTGGCTTTGATTTCAGACATCCTAATTGGCCTCTTCTTAGAGCCAACAAAGCCTCGCCTGTGCTTTCTCTCTTTGCCACTTTAATAGTCCATGACAAGCATGTCTCCAGTCAAGATCTCAGCATGCCCTTCTGAGAGCATGAGGGTGCATGCCAGTGGGTGCAGGGGACACAGAAACTCCTTTCTTGCATGTTATGCTGTCTTTCTACATTAGAGGAATGCTCTGCTCTCTCTTTTTACTCTCCAGTGAGTTCAAGACCTCTCTTTCATTGGGGTGTAGCATGCTATTTCCGTTCACTCCCTTGGTAATGAATGACGTGACTGCAGCCATACTGCCAAAGATCCCCAACCACAGTGGGAGAATCCCTTGAGGAACATCATTCTCAATCTTTGAACTGTGAACCTTCATTCTAAAGAGCCTTTATGAACTTTGACCCTCAGTGGAGCACATTCCCTCAAGCATGCAAGGTCATGATTGAGTTTCAATCAGTCTGTTTGGCATTAAAGTTCAGTGGTCCTTACAGCATTGAAAAACACCTTATGATAAATGGCTCTGTGTAATAATAATAATAATAATGTGCAAACTTTGTGTGTGGGGGTGGAAGTTAACAGGAAATCTACAGACAATGAAAGACTATCAAAAATGTCTGAATGTTCAACCTTATTACTTGTTGACTTGGCTTACCTTTTTTAGGGGACTTCCTTCTTTCCTCCTTTGGAGTCACCTGATCCAATAATTCAGCTTTCTTACACTGTATTATGCTGCGAATTGTTTCAGGGCAAATATCACTGTGGCTCCTGTTAGTGAGTTTATAGAGAAGTGGACTCCCTTTAGGAGTCTCTGACACAGTGGACAGAGACCTAAGCTTAATTTTATGTTTCCCTGATGGTTTCATCACATCCTGCTTCTGATGTCCTTTCAGGTCACTGTCACAGGTCTCCAGAAAAATATCAGATACTGGATGCACACTAGCATCGTGCCCTAACTGGTGTGAAATAAGTTTTGTCTGAACTTTATGGCTATAACTCAAACCAGGGGTTGATTTGAAAACCATGGGTGATTCCTTCATAATGTCCTCTGATCCAGAACATGTCGGTAGGCCTTTGAAGTGAGATGTGAACTTCCCTGGTGTTGCTTCACAGCAGTGTCTGTATTGACAGAGCTCATTACTTGTCATAGGTTCTTTACAGTGGTTACAACATTTTCCAAGTTTGTCTCTTTGAGCTTCAAATGTACTCTTGCTTCTTAACTCCCCCTCCACCTCATCTAAGGCAGCTAGCAGATCTACACTCCCCCTTTCAAAGGGGACTGGGTTTCTCAGTGCTGCCATGTAAGAGTCTCTGTATCTGCATTTCAAGTCTTGATCAGTGGGCTCAAGTCCCAACTTTCTTTGGCTGCATGGTGTACAAGGCTCCTCTGCATACTGAAGGGTATCACCACAGAAAACACTATTCCCAAGTGGCACAGGTGGAGGTGGTCTGACAGGTTTGAACAAAACTGATTTGGCTGGGTTCTGAATACCGTCACATTTAGTCACAGACTCTTTCCCTTTAGCGATATCCACCAGGTCAACATAATCACCCTCGATCTCTAAATAGTTACGACTGTCCCAGGTATTAGGTGAAACCCAACCCACAGGTTTGATTAATGGTTTGGGGCATGGTCTGGGGATTCGTTTTTCCCTCTCCACAAATCGGGATGAACAGTCGACAGGCCTCAAAGATGCTGACATCCTGTCTTTTGAAGGAAGAATCATACTCTCCAATGGGAGGGTGGAGGAGTTATAATGGGAGGGAGACGAGCTCCGCTTTCTTTCAGGAGGAGTGTCCTGATAAGTGGGCATGATCTTGGGCTTGTCCAAAAACTCAGGGATGGCTATTTTGGCCCAGGGCAACTTGATTACTCCTTGATCAGTGCAAAGCAAGCATTGTGAAAGAGGAGTTCCATGGCGTCCTTCATTGATGTCCTGCAGCCAGTCTTCAGTGAAGATGCAGGGGTAGGAAATCTCAGGGACGGGGGTCTCTTCCATTTCTCGACATCCCTCTTCCAGAAGGCTTTTGAGGACTATCCGAGCTGCTTGGTCGCCAAAAGGTTCCACCTGTAGATAGAAGTCTCCGGGACGTAGCAACAAAGGGTTCACAGGTGCTAACTGGATGACGGTTTTGTCATGGAGACACAGGGGCCAGCCCTCATAGCGGAAAACCACATCAGAGTATCCAGCCTGGAAACACAAGAACATAGTTTGAATATACCTTTGTTCTAATTTACTATGTATGTTTCTGTGTCATTTTCTAGCTTTCCTTTCATAAACTGGGACATCACATTTGCCTGTTATTGATTTTATTTATTATCACTATAGTTTTTACAATTTAATTTCCCTTCAGTGAGGAATAAAGTATCTATCTATCTATCTATCTATCTATCTATCTATCTATCTATCTATCTATCTATCTATCTATCTACCTATCTATCACAAAAACTTTAAAGCTGATTTTTTTCATTTGCTTTCCTGACTGTGCATCTATGCTTAATCCTGACTTTATGCAAATATTATTCATAAAATGTGAGGGATGGTTGCATAATGCATCAGCAAGTATAATCTCAAATTTTAAATAACATCAAGCATGCAGGGTATTATTCATTAACAGTTCTCAGTATTACCACCCCTGCCTTCTCTTTCTTATATATTATAGTTTTTGGTATTGTCAACTATACATATTTATAATACCATGTATATTTACATGATATTCATGTAGATTTATAGTAGTTGTATGAATCTACATGCATGTTTACATAAATATACATATTTATAGCAATCTCTGAATTTTGTATATTATAAGTAATCTGTTTAATATGCCAAGTGGTTTATTCTCAAAGCAGAATCCTTTTTATAGAGCATCCCTCATACAACAGACATACACAGAAAAAGTCCCAGACTGTTCTGCTGAAGAGTGAAAGAATGAAGAGCAAGTATGAGTATCAGAATGTATTAGTGTATTGATACTCACACAAGCAGCCTGTTGGACACTCTCCAGCAGGTGTTTAGAGGGTATGAGGAAGTCCAGCAGGCACTGCAATGCATCACCGTGATAACGTTCCTCAATGGTACGAAACAGCTGACTGAGGACAACAGGTGCTGTGGCTTCGAAAGGGGGGAAGAGGGCCGAGAGGGCACTCTGGATTGACGAGTCCAGAGATTCTGGGTTCTGGAGGGCAAACGTAACAGAGGTCAGTGAGATGAGGTTTACACAAAGGACATTACATATACTGTCAGACTCTTAAGTTTTGTTTAGGCCCCATTTCAAGAATACCAGCACCAAAACAATAAATCAATGCCTTGAAATGACTTTTGTCATTTGGTGCTATGTAAACAATGCAATGAATGGAAGCTGTGCTGTACATGTTGGTAATTCAGGTTTGCTTAATAACAAACTGTTTGCTTTGTCATTTGTGGAGTTAGTTTTGTAACTTCTGTTAAAGCTGGACTGGAATCAAAATGTATTGCAAAATAGGGCTGCTTTGATTCATGAAGGCTTAACAGAACATCTATATTCGTGTGTGAGCTACACATTCTTTACAGATCAGAATATGCTGACCCTTTAATTCAGGCTCATGAACAATAAAATATTTGATGTAAGCAAAATAAAAAAAAATCAGTAGTGGCTATAAAATCACATGTCCCTGTTTTTACCCCCAGCTGAACTGGTCTGGTATCCTTCAGAGGCATTTTCTGTGAAAAATGATATTTGTTTCTGCATGAATGCAGTTTTTGATCAGAGAATTCTTATGGGTCCTACTTGCATCACTATTACCTCCAACAAACAAAAACCTTCAACAAAGGATCAAATTTACCAAAATCTATCAAAGCAACATGAAAACTATAGAGAATCAAGAGAAGTATGTTTCAGTGAGATTAATCAAAAGCAGTTTTGAACTGTATCTGGAGATGATTAAGTATGTCGCGCCCGAGTATGTGCAACTTGATTCATGTCTCGCCAGGAACACTTCATTTAAACTAGTATATTTGTAACAGACCAGGGTCAGTGTCTGATCGTATTCAAACTGACATGAAAAAGAGAAGAGACAAAGAAACATATGGTCCCTTAAAGAAAATGACACTATTTTTTGTCATGAGGCACACTCGGTGCTGCTGTTTACTGCATTAAAAGATGTGCGTTTGGAAGCCATCTGAATACTTGGAGTCTTTGAATAACTACTAGCGCCAGCTGTGACATGAGTGAAGTCCAAGAAAACACACGGAAGCCATTCAGATGAAAAGAGGCCATCTTTAGAGAATTCTTGGTGAAACAGCACATGCAAGCTGAGATGTGAGGATTGTCAACAAAGATTATACTAAAACAGCAAAGTATTCTAATGACATTGAGAGTACATACTGTGCTTTTGTTGCAATAACATTGAAATGACCTGGTCCTAAATAAACTATGAAATTATGAAAATGATTGGCAAAGTTTGTCCCTTTGTTAAAGAACAAAAATTTAGAATCCTCTAGAGCCATGCTGGTGACGCTGAGAGGCTGCACATAGACACAGATGCATTGTGAAGTGTTCATAGTGACAACATGTTGACTCTGTTACTGAAGCTATATACTGTATTATTTCACTGTGAGTCAAGAAAAATAATCTAAAACACAAAAACATGTATTGAACATGTATTTGGCATACCAGAATAATACTGATGGTATCAGTCATGACAAAACATCATGTGCTAGCTAGCCACACT
>JANJYP010097185.1:0-30213 GCA_024605115.1 Rastrelliger brachysoma | reverse complement strand
CTTATGGATACGAAATGTTTTAACAGAAATAACCTGCAGTCATTTCTCACTCAAGTCTAAATGAATTTTTTTGTGTGAGGTCACCAGAGCAGTGGCCCTCCAGACTGGACTCGTTTGAGGGGTTGTCTGTTGTGTAACAAGGATGTTGACCCCAGTCATCACTGGAGCTTTCGGCAAGTTCTGAGAATGATGTCAATGGAAGTTAATATGTGATCAGTGAGCCATGCGTTGGCTGTGTAAAAGAAGCACTTTATTGATTTTTCTTTCTTTTTTTGCACAGGCAGTTCAGCTCACTTGTCTTGAAGAACACTACAGTACTCAGTCTGTGCAAACAGTTGCATCAAGTCTTCTGTGGCTCTGCAGAAGCTTTCCAAAGTTTGAAAAATTTTTTTTTTTTTATTTTGGGATTCAGACCTAAAAACAGAAAGCTTGTGTTACATGTAAAGTCGTAGGGTTTGATAAAAGGTGGGCAGGAAAAAGCAGAAAAGTTCAAATGAAGGAGTTGCATTATGGGAAATGTAGGCTCTAGCAACAGAACTAAAAGGCAGATTATCTTTCCTCTGCTGCATCCATTTTTAAAATCTGGCCTAACTTTTATCAACTTGTGACACTAAATCCCTGGAGTGCCTGTTGATATGACAGGAGAAGTCAGTTTAGAGAAGCATGTTTGTGGATAGAGGATTTGAATACCTAGATTGTACTCAAATCACACAAGAACAAATATTAGATCTTCATTTCGGACCCATGTTGGATGAGTTTATTGAAAAGATGCACTTGCCAGTTCCTCAGTCTGATGTCAGCAACTGAAAAACGGTCCCCCTTAATTTCAAGCCTTAACCCACATAAGCGTGGCAATAACTCAACATTGTTCTCACTGTTAGTAATATGAGAGTGTCACATTTCCAGCGACTTGGAACAACAGTGTCTGTGTTTCCTGATGAAGGAGCCAAGTGTGCCTGTCTGTTTTCAAAGGGCCTGATCAGGAGTGATATTACTGTGAAGAGGAACTTTACAGTTACATGTGACTTTTGCCTCCTAATGCAAAATACAAAATAGCAAAAATTATAGCAAATTTGAAGGTATTATGTACAATATTTTTTTAATATCTGAAGGGTTTGTTGCTTCTTTAATGAGTCCTTTAACTAAAGCACGTGGCATAAACACATTATTAAAAACCAGCCTCCTATATCACAGACTGAAAGGGAGTTTGTGAGTAATGTCTGACTCTACCATGATGTATGTTTTAGGGGAGGAATCTTTCATGATAAGCTTATCTGTTCTGATTTAGCACAGTCAGGAGGCCTTGTGGACTATAATCACTGTCAGACGTGCGGTCAGTCACAAGAGTCTCAGAAGTAGGAAGCTGAATAATTGTTAATATTGATTTGTGTCATTTAATATTCACAGTCCCAAACATGAATGTATAACCAGGTCGTTCTACCTTCCTGTTTCAAGCAATACAAATTCAGATAAGAATGAAAAACAATAACAGAGAGGTGGAGCAATTAAAAAAAATAATGTATCTGATGAATGTCAACTTTTGCAAGGAGAGCATGTGAATAGTGTTATTGGCTTGTTGGGTGTGTTATCAGGCAAGGTAATCTGTGATAATTCAAGAAACTGGCACAAAGATAAAGATTCAGACTCAACAGAGGGTGAACCTCAAATAAACAGTCTGTTTAGTCAAATATCAATAATACAGTCAAATAAAATAATGAAAACTGGCACAAGGCCAAGCACATGTGAAAAACTGGGCTGGAAATTTAAGGTGAGGGCAGGTAATGAGTTGTAAAGGAAAACACAATGAAGACCAGTGGTGAACAGGTGAGGAATGACAAGGAATATAAAACACACTAACTAAAATAAGCACAAGAAAATGAGTATTTTTACACTTTATTCTGTCAAAAATATAAACTGCATATTACAGATTACAGACACCACAAAAAATGTATAAGTGCTGGAGATAAAAGTGTTCCTCTGCACCACAGTCACCCTTTTTAAGACCTCTAATCATGATTGTTTATCCAATAATGTGTCACTAAAACTAAAGTGATACAAAAGTTAATGTTTTCATGGATTTGGGTTTTTGGAATGGCCAAAATAAAGATTTTGTCATGGCGGGATTAGACAAAGGTCAGGGTTACTCAGTTTGTCATGATTCAGTCATTTTGTGGAACTTTAAAGTACATGATCAACATTCAACTATCCAAACAAAGTGTTACATAATGCAATTCCTCTTTTACTTAATATTTTGGTGTTGCTGTTCAAGGCTGCTGTTACATACTGTTAATATTCACTATCATATTAGATATTTAGCTGTGATTTACTCCAACAGCATTCTTTTTTATGAATTATATTTACGGTACTAAATACAAACCGTTTTCAAAAAGTGTATTTACTTGAGTAAATAATAATAATAATGCAGTCTAAAATTATTTGAATACAGGTAAAAGTAATGATTTCAAAGTGTTAAGTAAAGTACAGAGTTTTCAACAGCAATTTGTGCTTAAATATCAAAAGTAAAAATACTCCTTTTAGTGTTATATCATTATAGTATGTTAAGTTGTTTGTTTGTTTTTTAATATACATTACATCATTTTAATTCTGCAGTTAATCATTATGGAAATAATTTTAGACACTTTGAGCAGATTAATCATACTAGTACTGGATCATATTATAGAAGTACATCATTTTTTTATCAATACACTTCTGAATCCTCTAATGCAGCTTAAAATGCAAAACACATTTTTAAAACAAATATAACAAACATACAAGTACTTCCAATATATATTTGCACAATATTTGAATAAATGCACGTTGTTACATTCCACCACTATTCTTTAAAGTGTCTATAAAGCAGTTTATTTCTTTTAAGAACCAATCAACTAACTTAACTCCAAATGCATAAGATTTGTGAAGTCTTTAAAGCTTTTAGGTCACCTGGCTCTTTTCTCTAGTTTTGGGTTTCATTGGTGGGGAAATCCAACCCTTAACATGCAACTATTGACTTTGTAAAGAAAACAAAGCCAGCCAGTTTTAATAGTAATCTATCAATACGCCTCTCCTGCTGCACCTGAATCTCATTTTCTTTTTTCTTTTTTTAACTTTAAATCCATTCATTTTAAGAAAGTCTATTTTATTGTCTGGCACCACAAGAGGGTGCATACAATAAAAAACACATATGTAAAACAGTAGCAGGGATTGAAAACAGTGTATACTGTAAGAGAGATGGGCAGAGAAAGAAAATGAGGTGATACACATTCATCCATACTGTCTACTGTCTGGCTTCACTATCAGTTACTACTTACAGACACTTTGGCTTTGGAAGCAGGTTGGTACAGTCCTCTGATTTCCAGATGCTGGTGTGTAGAATAAAGAGATATTATCTATTAATGTGATACTTCAGCTTGAATTGTAATTGAAACTTTGGCTCTTATTTCCAGAAACATTAAATTACCTTCCCGAAAAACTTCTTTTTTATAAACTTACAGTAAATAATCAGGACATGGTGGTTAAAAGGAAGTGCCAGACTACTCACTATCAAAAATGAAATCCACCTATTCGTATCACATTTTGGGTTTTCCAAAGTTGGCCCACTGAAGGCGTTTCATGAAGCATGGTGTCTATTGTGAAATGCATTGGATGATATTTCAATATTTAGCTAATAAGAACAACGAAAGAAATGTTATTGGTTCAATTTACAAATCAACGTGAACCTTCACTCTTGTGTTGGGTAATATTTACTCTGTAAACACAACGATGTGGGTCACACTGCAACTTTGATAAATACAGATTTTCATAAGCTTGTGCACTTTATACTGGAGAGAAATTATCTCAGAAAACGAATGTTATCAGCTATTATAGTGTCGTCCACCTTTTGCTGTAGGTAGTTGAATAATTATTACTGTATACAACTCTGCAAAGCAGCAGTCCCCCAAAAGTGAATGTTTCTGTCATTACTTAATGTCTCACTGTCAAGTTGTGTAACTTTTTGCAGAACATCAAACAGCCTTTTGCAAAAAATAGAGTAGTTTAATTCTGCTGGGAGCATGAGATTGATATAATTGCAGTGTTTTTAAGTCAGAGAAGACACTTTAAACCACAACTTTGTGCAGGTCAAACTTATTGCCCATTATATTTTTCTCTAAGACTAAAAAGATACAGTAATGCAGGGGTTCTCAAAGTGGAGTGTGAGGACCCCCAGCAAAAAGAAGATTCATTACTTTTCATTATAATTCCATCTGTGAGTAACACAGTTACAGATTACAATTACAGGTTGTATAACTATTTTGGTCATTGGATACACTTACATCTAAAAGCAAAAATCAGTTGGGGCTCTGTGATCTAATTGGCTTTGTGTAGGGGTCACTGACATGACCTAATGAATCAATCAATCAACCAATTGCATTTTTGGTAACTGGCAGTTACCAAAAACATTGGGCACACAAACATAAAAGCATAAAACATAAAGCACACAAACTCATCTCAAGTTAAATCAAAAAACAAAAAAGTTATGAATTCGGGTCCTGATTGGGGAGCCTATTTGTGCTTCTGTTTCTTTTTGTTGTTTATTGTTCAATGTTTGAATCTCTGATTTCAGAAGGTTCAATAGTTTACAGTGCCTGTGAATTCCCGTCATGTGGAAATGTTCTCGTGTACCGGCACACAAAAGTACACGCACGCGCATGCACGTACGCGCACACGTACGCACACATTAGGAAACTTGAGCAAGCTGTCGCGTTTTTACTGCTTTTCCTTTTTTTTTTCTCTGTGCAGCTGGAGGTTTGCTATAAAAGGCTCTACTGCCTCCCCACAATCTGCTGACCTGGAGAAGACCCCCCTCCACAAATCAAACATGAAGCCTCTGCTCCTGCTGGCGCTGCTCGGATGCCTCGGTAAAGAAAAGTTACCATTTCCCTCAACCCTCTTTCATTTCATTTCATCTTTCATTCGTTGCTTTAATGGATTTTGTGTTTATCCATTTGCTTTGGCAGCTTCGGCGTTGGCGGCCCCCGCTACTACGGTGAAATGGTGCGTCAAGTCGGACCAAGAGTTACAGAAATGTCAGCATCTTGCAGCCGCAGCGTCCGTGTTCACCTGCGTAAGGAAAGAAAGCACCCTCGACTGCATCATAGCTATCAAGGTGAGAAAATTAACAGTAATGACTGCACTAAATTAATAGCAAACTGTACCAGGTTTATGCGAACGATCATTATATTTCTATCAATTAATCATTTTATCGATTTGGTTAGTGAAATGTTAGAAAATGTAGGGTAGATGACTAGTTTATTTATTGATTGATTGATTTCTTTCTTTATCACAGAAGACTAACATTTGAGAGTATGCAATTGCAGAGTTTAGACAGTTCTTTTCTTTAAAAAGTAGGTTACTCAAAGCGATTCATTGATTGTCAAAACAGTTGTTGGCAACCATGGAATAATCACTAATTGTTGCAGCTCTAAACTTTGTACAGATTTGTACAAAAAATGCTTGCATGGCTGCTTTTTTTTTTTACTGTTAATGTTATGTAATGTTATCATTGATATGGAAGCAGCATCTAAATGTTGTAGCCAGGGGAGCTAAAAGTTTTGAATTCTGTTAAACAAATTATAGATCAAATGTTTTGTAGCTATGTGAAGAATAACTACAACTGTCAGATCTATAAAGGCTAGAGGAGTCAAAATGTAAAGAGATGTAGCGGAGTCGAAGTACTGTTTAAGTTAGCCTAAGTACAAATACCACATAGTTTTACTGTCAACAAAATAAATCCTACACCAACACATTCTGGATTTTACTGATCTGCTACTGCTGCTGCTGCTGTTCTTTGGTAAAGATCTGTGTCCTCTGACAGGCTGGTGAAGCAGACGCCATCACTTTGGACGGCGGAGACATCTACACAGCTGGACTCAACAACTACGACCTGCACCCCATTATTGCCGAGGACTATGGCCCCTGTATGTTTACTCATCAGTTGGCTTTTCTCTTTGCTTTTTCAGTGACAGTCAACTGTACATTTAACTCCTAAATGCCTGAAAGGAGGTTTTGCTTTAATTTATTGACCTATTGATAAAATACAACATAGCAGAATTTCCTTTGTTGTCCCTGCATGATGTGTTTTTAAAGAGGGACATGTGTGACATTGTGATATATTATAAAATGAGAGCTAAAGAACTAGAAAACAATCTCACAAACAAACAAACAATCTCTTTTTGTCAGACAGATTATCTAAAAAATAGTAGGCTATATAAAAAAGAAATTCATAATAAGACAATAGTTGTATAAGGTGCAAATATACATCAAAAACATATAATCATATTATTTTTATATCAACTGAATGTTTGAGCCTCTTTCTGAATTCGACCAGCTTCGGACACCTGTTACTTTGCTGTTGCCGTGGCAAAGAAGGGCACTGGTTTTGGCATCAAAGAGCTCCAGGGGAAGAAATCCTGCCACACTGGTTTGGGCAAGTCTGCAGGCTGGAACATACCCATTGGCACTCTGGTCTCCATGGGTATACTGCAATGGCAGGGTGTTGAGGACAAACCAGTGGAGGAGGGTAAGTGCATGTTCCTTGAGTTATGAAGTATTGATCTCCCATGGCCTGTTTTAATGTGTGAACAATCACACATAATATTGGACAGTTTTGTTGTAGTTTTGCCATCATTAAATACATAAAGGTTGTGCTCAGGTTTTTTTCTTCTAAGAATATGACTGTTTTAGCAACATGGAGCACGTTTACAACCTACAGTTTAAACACGTGCACATGGTTGATGTTTAATCAAGACATAGCCTATTATTTGTTGGGGAAAATGTACTAATGGACATGGCTAAATGAGTAAAATATATAAATATATACATAGTAAAACAATTGATTCAAAACTGCTCTGGGGTTAAAAAATATATTTTTCTCTATGCTCTTAAATCTTATCATCCTGTTGGCATAAAAGTGAAGTTTGAAACACTTTGGATGGAAACAGCCAAGAAGTCCAAACAGATTTAATATTTTTTTGTTAAATTTTCTGAGGATGTGGAGTCTAAGGGATGTAACATTTCTAATCTCCTCGCAATGCTTCTGCTTTTGTAGCGGTGAGCACATTCTTCTCAGCCAGCTGTGCCCCAGGGGCAGCAAGAGGCTCCAAGCTGTGTGAGCTGTGTAAGGCAGACTGCTCCAGGAGCCACAGGGAGCCTTACTATGACTACGGCGGTGCCTTCCAGTCAGTATCAGTCTTTCTTATCCTTCTCAGCTCCACTCTGACTTAATCTGTCCTCCACACATTTCTCTTCCTCAATCTGTAATCCTGTCGCATTTCTGTCTTTACAATTATAATGCAGTTAACAAAAAATCTGCTACTGTTGAACTGCGGATTGGTTTACTTTATAGGTGCCTGGCTGACGGTGTTGGAGACGTGGCTTTTGTGAAGCACCTCACTGTACCTGGTTAGTATCACAAGCTCATATGTTCCAATGTGATTAATTACTGGCTCATAGTGGTCACAGCCAAGCAAGCTGGTCCAACAATCACTTATTCAAAATCTGAATTATCTGAGATGATAAACTACAAACCATCTATGTAAATTGTACAAAATGTATCTTCATCTTCTTCTATATGACACAATCTTATTAGACATTTTATATATTGTTCATAAAGACAAAACAAACACCAGCATGCTTGTCAAACAACGTCATCACAAACTGAATGTTGTGATGATGTTGTCATATAGTTGTGCATAGATTAAATATGCTTACCTGTGATCTGTGATATATAAATCAACAAAGTTAGTCTTTAATGTGTAAAGTTGAAAAATTTAAAAAATCCCTCCTGTGTCACACTTTCAGAATCTGAAAAAGCTGGTTATGAGCTGCTGTGCAAGGACGGTACCAGAGCACCCATTGACGACTATCAAAAATGCCACCTGGCCAGAGTACCAGCTCATGCTGTTGTCAGCCGCAAAGATCAACAGTTGGCCGACTTCATCTGGACAAGCCTCACTTCAGTACAGGTAAAATATAGACTGTCCACACAAATGTGTGTGACTAAAGATAATAATAATAAAATGTGATTAAAAATGATTAATGTCAGCTGCCTCACAATATATTGCACTGCTTCCATAATGAATGTGTTAATTTTGTGTCTTTTCAGGGCTTTAACCTCTTCTCATCTGATGCCTATGCACCTGCCAAGAACCTGTTGTTCAAGGACTCAACTGTGAAGCTGGTGCAGCTGCCCCCAGGCACAGACTCCTTCCTGTATTTGGGTGCCAATTACATGAGCATTGTCCATTCCCTTAAGAAAGGTATCCTGAAGTCAAAGAAACTCAACAAAGCATACACATTAAACATAAGACAATGATGGATATTCATGTTTCTGTTTTACCTGACTTTCCAGAGCAGGCTGTTGGGGCTGCATCATCTGCCATTAGATGGTGTGCTGTGGGTCATGCTGAGACAGCAAAGTGTGATGCATGGAGCATCAACAGCGTAGGGAATGATGGAAGCGCTGCCATTGAATGCCAGAATGGGGCCTCAGTTGAGGAGTGTATGAGCAAGATTATGGTAAAATATGATGAAAATATTGGGATGTGTCACTAGCATGTGTTTTGCCCTCCATTTTGAATCTCTGATCCTCTGTTGTCTTCATTATCCTCCTGCTGTAGCGCTCAGAGGCTGATACAATGGCAGTGGATGGAGGACAGGTGTACACAGCTGGGAAGTGCGGTATGGTTCCAGCTATGGTGGAGCAGTATGATGAAGGTATTATGTTTGGACAGCACAGAAACCACACAATGTAAGTCTAGGATTTGATTTTTACCTTTTCAACATGAGTAACATTTATATTTCTGTCTTTTTCCAGTGAAATGCAGTTCAAGCAGCGGTGACGGTAATTAACCTGCTTTTGTTTCTGCTGTTTTTAGTTGCTCCAGGAATACTAGTCTTTTACACAAAACATATTAATGTTATAAACATGATGGCCAAGCAGGTTGAAGTATTTGTGACTTCCTAATAAGTTTCTAGTGAGATCTTTGGAATTTGGTAGTAATTATATGGAAAACAGGAAAATCCTTAAAATAGTTATACATTTAGATTGCCCCAGCTCTTCCTTCTGTGGTGAAACTCAACATTTGCAATTATTTATAAGTTTTGCTGCAAAGTTTTCTGATTTATCTTCTTATGTACTTACACCGTTTTTATTCTTAGCCTCCTCTTACTTTGCTGTCGCTGTGGTAAAGAAGGGTTCTGGCGTGACCTGGGACACCCTGCGGGGTAAGAGGTCTTGCCACACGGGCATTGGCAGAACAGCTGGCTGGAACATCCCCATGGGTCTCATCCACAAAAGCACTCAAGACTGTGACTTCTGTGAGTAACCACACCAAACCCATTAAGATTCTGTTTTTCCTTAAAGTAAATTACATCTGATTTAAAAATCACAAATATTATTCCTGCTTTATGTCAATATAAGAACAGTCATCAAATCTACCAAGTTGTTAAATACTATACTGAATTATTCTGTTCATCATTTGTTTTCCTGTAATATCTATCTATGTCAAATAAAGCATTATCAATCTTTCATGATAATGTTTTACAACTCATAGCATTTGGATTTATTTGTATTTGTAACAAAATTCTATTGCTATTGAACATAATCAAGGCAGCAACTATCAAAATATTTGCAACAAGACTATTGAACAGTTTTATAAAGTTAATTGTTTTTGAGACAGGGCTATTCTTTGTAAACCTTTGTGCAAAACACCAAAACCATTGTATTGACATTGTCTCCTCAGCTAAGTTCTTCACTAGCGGCTGTGCCCCAGGAGCCGATCCTAGCTCTACATTCTGTAAACAGTGTGCCGGCAGTGGCAGAGCTGTGGGAGATGAGTCTAAGTGCAAAGCCAGTGCTGAAGAGCAGTACTATGGCTATGCTGGAGCCTTTAGGTAAGATACTGTTATTCTCTAATAGAATTAAATGTAAAAGGACTTTGGTTTCTTTTGATACCATTCTCATGGTTTTGCTCTATTCAGAGTCACAGATACATCCAGATCGAAATCTCTTTAATTATCAAATTGAGACTTAAATGCTACAATTTCTTGACAAACAAAAGTTTTCACGTTCATTTTTGCAGCTTCTCCAAAGTTTTCAGGCCGGCTTCTTTTTTCCTCACAAAATTACAGCACTTCAAACATAGTCATTTTTACACCTCTGCTAGTGTGCAACTTTTAACAGCTAGCTGTCCTGATGCCAAGTTACGCTAATGACCTCTCCATCCAAACCACATAACTAATACAGAAACATGACAGTAGTATCAATCTGCTCATTGACCTCTTTTTCTTTCATTACTTTTCTAGAGACACTTGATAAGGTTAGAAACTTCATTTTCATTTTGCATAAATAATGTTCTGCATATTACTTTAGATGTCTTGTTGAGGGTGCCGGAGATGTTGCCTTCATCAAACACACAATTGTTGATGAAAACAGTGATGGTAAGAAACTGACAGTTTCCATTTTATCTACAACAGCACTGCATCATATACAATATTCATCATTCACTCTGTTCTTCTCTTCCATCCCACCTCTTCTTATCAGGTAAGGGTCCAGCATGGGCTCAAGGTGTGAGCTCTGCTGAATATGAACTGATCTGTCCTGGGAAGGGTCCAGTTCCAATCTCTGATTACGCCTCTTGCCACTTGGCTCAAGTGCCGGCACACGCTGTGGTGACACGTCCAGAAAAGTACTCTGAAGTTGTCCGCATTCTCCAGGAGCAGCAGGTCAGGAATGGTTGTATGGATTAGGAATTAACAGAAATAAAATATTTACATTTTTGTAATCCTTTATTGAATTATTATTATAATTATCTAACAAGCACTGAACTTGTAGTGCCTGGGTGGTCCAGTTAACTCCTCAACTATACCGCCATCCATCAGCTCATCTTTTCACTGTTTTACAGTAGTAGATACTTTATTTTTGTAAATGCTATGCTGAATTACTTACAATCTGTATCAAGTTTTGTTTAGTTTTGTTTTCACACAGAATATTGGTTGTTCTTTATTTTTAGACTAAGTTTGGCAACAGTGGCTCCGACACCTCATTCAGGATGTTCCAGTCTGATGGAGGAAAAAACCTCCTCTTCAAAGACTCCACCAAGTGTCTCCAGGAAATTTCATCTGGAACAACAGCTGAACAGTTCTTGGGAGTTACATACATTAATGCCATTAGTTGGCTGAGGGAGTGCGGTGAAACCGCTTCAGGTTGGTATTATTGTAGGTTACATCAAGATAAATAAGATTTCATAGTACCACATATTAAGTTTAAAGTTTAATTCTCATAATCATTTTTTTGCTCAATTCTTCTATTTCTCTCTTTCCAACAGCTCTGGAGAAATCTTGCAGTTTTCATAGCTGTCAGCAAAAAAACTAGTGGGGCCCGTGGAGCATGTGGTGCCTAAGTCGTCCCTCAGTGGGTCGAGCACCTTACCCACTCTTCCCACACTGGATACAAAAATTGCATTGTGTGTTTTCTTCCTAATCTTTTTGTAGACTTGTTCTAGAAGTACAACCAATGAACAAATCTATTGCACTACCCCAGATTATAAATCAATCGTTTATGTGCCCAATCATGTTCTCATGTAACTATTTTCGTGCTGTTGAAACAAACATGTGTTACACCTTTTGGATCAGCTACTGTATGTTTTGTTTAACACTCACTTTTCTCAAATAAAATCTTTTTAATGCTATATTGTGGTGATATTATGATTTGTTTTTGTAGTAGTGTAATGTCTTGAGTGTTCATGTGAAACATCATTCAATCATTCATTCATTCATTTTTTTTACTGTTTATCCTCTAGAGCAGGGGCGTCAAACTCATTTTAATTCAATGGCCATATGCAACCCATTTTAATTTCAAGTGGGCTGCACCAGTAAAACACATAATAATAATAACAACAATATATAGATATCGAACTCTGTTTATATAGTGTAGTTCAAAGTGCTTTACAGCTTTGACTGACACGCTCATTATAACAGAACAAGTGACATAATTTTGAAAAAGAAAGAAAAACAACAATAGCAATTATAATGTTTAAAATTAATTAAAATAATAATATATTAAAAATAAGTGCAAATAATTAAATAGATTAAAAAATAAATATATAAGTAAAATAAAATAAGGGAGGATAAGAGGAAAGGTTTATTAAAAGTAAGAGTAGCAGAAAAATTGGACCCCTTAGCAGGCTGGCTTTGGCCCATGGGCTCTAGAGGGTCACGAGGGAATCTGGAGTCCATTCCAGCTTAAGTTGACATCGGGTGAGGTCCTATGAACTTAACTTTAATTATAGAGATGCAATATAGTCATATTTTCTTCTTGTGCCAAAACTCTAGAGTATTAAATAACTGTTAATAAATAATTTAGTAATGCTACTAAGCCATTGATAAGTATAGTTTTTTGCTATGCCAGTTTGTGGAAATTCCCTATAATCTATGTCATAAATAATACTATTATCTAATTCAGGGGTGCCCAATCCTGCTCCTGGAGAGCTACTGACCACCTGATTTGAATAATTAACTCCTTATCAAGCAGCTTAAGCTTGTTAAGGGGCTTGATAACGAGTTAATGATTAAAATCAGGTGTGTTAGAATCAGGAGAAACCTAAAACATGCAGGACTGTAGCTCTTGGGCACCCCTGATCTAAGTCATCAGTAATATTATTAAGGCATATTGGTAAAAGTATTTGTAAATGATTTATTAACCACTAATGATGCTATTATAAGACAGTGATGCCAAAATTTCTTCTTATTAAATAATCATTAAAATAACCGGTTAAAAGTAACAAAAGTCCACAATGTAACTGCACATTGATGATTTATTTCAAAATCTATACAGACTTCTGAAACAAGGAAATAATAAATAGAAAAAATATTTTAGCAAATTTGTTCAGGTAGGACACCCATTTGATATATGAAACACTGTGAAATGTGATGTGAAAAGCCTCCAAAAACTGATTCAGTTTATATTTAAATTGTATAAAAACTGTCATAAACAACTACACGTAGTGACATATATCCACATTTATACTACACATAATGCAGTATGCACCTAATGTATTACTATTTGCATTACTGTACTTCACAGTGACAGCTGAACCGATAAGACATTGTATATGTTGTTCTTCATTGTTGTGAGTATATACTTTTTATTTTTCTATTTTTTTATGTGCAGTACCAGTTAAATTTTTCCTTGATACTGTGTATGTATTTATTCATTTATATTTTTTCTCTTCTTATCTCTGTTAGCTTACTGTATTCTTCCAGCTGTATGTCTTCTCTATGTGTGGCTATATTGTATATGAGTGCACTGAGAGTAACAGGAAACTAGAGTAATTTTTTTTGTGAATTCAGTAAAACTGATTCTGATATCAAGTACTTCAATAAAGGGCTACAACTGTTGACCTTATAGACAGAGTAACCGTATAGCATATTGTTTATTCATTTGTAAATTGTGTACATCATGTACCTGCTGTAGTGAATGGCTTTCATGATTACTTACTACTTCTAGCAGGTGGGACTTTTGAGATGGGTTGAACCCAAATGTATTGTAAAGTAATTTGCCTTGGTGTTGTGTTGTGTAACAGTATACACAAAATTTGCAATAAAAAAATATGTGGAATATATTTCACATATTTTTAAATTGAAGAGACAAAATATTGACAAGGAGTAAAGAGTACCTGCAGTGTACAATTGACAATAATAATATTACAAGTTGTGTTGAAGTAACCATGTCAGATGAAGAGTCATGGATGTACAAAATGTAAAATTTTGAGATTTTATGTTGATATAATGTGTAATATCCGCAGGTGGGATAAAGGTTGCGTCCGCAGGTGCCTTATTGATGAGGCCGGCTGCAGATGAGGAGTTATTGTTCTTGAAATGGGATGTTTTGGTCTCTTGCATTTAAATAGGCATGAGCATTATTGTAGTGTCAGGGTTAGTGAGCTTTAATGTTCATTGTTATGTAAACTTCACTGACAATATTCTCTGTTACATTTTCTATGAATTTCTATGTGGAAATTCTTGTCAAATGTTTTTCTAAGGAATATATTTTGCTTCTGGCTGTTAGGTCAGTTTACATACTTTATTTGCCCTGAATTTACCCTCAGGGGCCCTTGGGTACTGAAGTATAGGCCTATGTCCCCAAATAACCTTTATTTTATTCTGATTGGATAACACTGCTGTCTAGTGGATAGATTGCAACTCAATATTTTGTCCTGGACATCAGTAACCATAATTATCAACACTTTCATTATCAAGAGAGTAAGGTGAGATGAGATATTTCTTTATTATTTCCCACATTATTGTAGCATCAAAGTTCATGGCAAAAAAGAAGAGTATAAATAGAAAGAACAAAAAACAATAAATAATAAGTAAGTACACAAACAATATCACAAATCAACAACAGAAGTAAAAATATAGTAAAGAAATAGTAACATTATGTACAAAAGAAATAGCCTGTGGGTGTGGAATAATAATATATCTGAATGGGTCAAGCCTTGTGTCAAATTTCTGTAGAGTAAAAGAAAAAAAAAAGAAGCACACACATCATCACTGAGGGCCCCTTCCTGCTCAAGGGCCTGATTTAACTGTTTTATTCAGACTGTGTTGGTAGGTGATGACTGATCCCTCCTTGGTGGATCAATGACGTATTGATATGAATTGGTCTTGAATGGTGAATCTACTGAATTAAGCACAAACGTTTTTGTAGAGTCAGAGTTGATGGATTTGCCTGCATCATGTGATCAAGGAAACGGCTTCACATTTTAATTTCCCCGGAAGTTACCCATGCGACTTGGAGGTGCACCGGCTCCATAAACCAGAAACATCGCACTATGGCCTCTCTCTGAGCCGCCTGACGCGACACTTGTGTATATACCTGATCGGCAATCCGTCACCATCGACGCCTTGATAATGGACCCCCGGTCCAGAGGCTTTTTTCGGGGCCATCGGAGTTGTCAATAGTACTCCCAAAGTACTATATTAGTTGATTTTGAGCGCTGTCACTTGTGCTCTGCGGGGATTTAAACCGAGGTGACAGCAGCACTCGCCCCATCTGCCGGTTAGCTAGCTGCTAACTAGCTTGCTAAGTCAGTAGCCAAGAAGGGCATCACTTTTCTTCTTTTGGAGTACAGGACACGGAAAATACAAATCCTACCGCTTTCATACACAGACGACTGACCAGAGGCTGCTCCCCCACAGAGTTCCCATCTTAACTACACATTCACAGTTGATTACTGGTAAGAATAAAAACCATCTGACTGGTAGAGGATGATGATGCTAACGTGACTGTAGCTGCACCGGGGCTTCGTTTTGTCAAAGGCACACCGGCTAACTGCTGTTAGCCGCATGAACAGGCCCCGCTGCCGGCTGTCAGCGCACCGGGACACACGGCATGCTAATCCCACAACATGAAGACAGATTAAATATAATAAATTTAATTCGTTGTGTGGGTGTTATAGCGCCGGTATGAGGACCGGTGAGCTTGGATGTAACGTTTATAACGGATGAGTTAATGTCAACGGCAGCTCACGGTGACCGTTACAACCGCGAGCATTAACGGTCAGATTTACGGTGTCAATTTTTTAGTGTTTTAGAGCCAACATGTTGTTGTTAAAACCTCACTTTAAATAAGAGTTAATTCGCCCCTTTAGCTGTAGACACAGTGTGAAGTAGTTCTCCAGGCCTGTGATTAAACACCGAGCTAACCCGCTAACCTACTATAATGTCATCTAATCTGATCTAAGTGTTGCAACATTATTATTGTGCTGGGGCCCGGGTTATTTGTTCCTCTTTTTAGCAAACATTTCGTTCATCATGAGATCAGTAGAAACTATGAAGCTGAGCTGTGAGTTAAGTCCTCTTTAAGGTGAAGCGTGGACGTTCAGCCACGTAGCGTAACTAAGCAGAGTGACAGCGGGACACGTAATGCTAGCCGGCTGCTGGCTAACCATTTAACCCGCTTCGGCCTGCACTGACATGCCTGCTCATTTTAGCGATTATTCAGCTAAAAACACACCTGGATGCTCATCTGAGAGACTTATATTTAATGACCGCTCATGATACAGGCCGCCGTCACCACCAGCCTGAGCTTTAGGGAAGCTTTAAGCGCTGATGTCCCGTCTGAGAACAGCATGGCCCCGGCTAGCAGCTAACCAGAGTTCCTGTGTCAGCAGGTGGATGCTGTGTGTGTGACACGTCTGCTACAAATATTGATCCGGTGGTGGTGGAAATCTGGCATTTTTTCCCATCTATATATTCTAACATCTATTCAAAAATAATGTATTAGTCAGGATTTGTTTTTTTAATAGATGTGGTTGTTTGGAAGGATTATTTTTGCACATGTAGCTAGCACAAGCAAGAGGGCATTGAAGCTGCTGATAACAGTAAATGAACTTTGACCTGAGGTATCCATTTTCTTAAATTCACTTATAACTGGTCAGACAAATGATGTGGTGGCAGTCATTTATGCATTTAGAGTATATCTTTAAACCATTATAATGTGTTAAGTAATCCCCTTTAGTATTTATCATCTATTTGACTTATTCTGTTGGATCAAGTCACATTCATTTAGCTGTTTGCGTGTGTCTTTATTTTGTTTGTGGTCTTACAATCATTGTCTGCCTGGTACTTTTTTTCACAGCCCGTATCACAATATTTTTTTAAGATGGTGTTTTTATGTTATTTAATAGCTACTATGGCCCCTTAATTACGCAAACAATAGATTGTTTTGGGTGTAAGTCCGAACATGAGTCCTTTACAATTTGTTTATGATCAAGGAATCCGCAAAGGACAATAACTCTTAACTGGTCATAAGACAGCATGTATGAGCCATGCAATATGTAAGTGAGTTAGATTGTGGGAGGTGGTGGTGTTATCATAGGCGAAACCACAGACCACACCCTCACTGCTTAGTTAGATGTTGCCACACATAAGATGTTCGTGTCCTACACTGTGTTGTCTGATGCCTGACCTGTGAGCCTCCAATTATGTGTAATGGAGATTAACTGTGCTAGAAAAAATTCAAAAACTCATTTCAGACCTAAAAGCAATTTCATTTGGATGTTTTTGGTGAATATTTGACTCATGTTCGATATTGTTCTTTTTTGTTTGTGGGTTTCTTTTTCAAAAAGGCTGGCAGCACAAGGCCACCCTAATGCAGAACCACAAAAGAACGTGAAATGAACAAACCACCACAGCCTATAACGGGACCCACTTCTGTCCCAAACCCTGCCCCTTCCCCAGGATTAACACAGGTGAGTGCCCTTGACCTGGTTGGATCAAGGTAGTTTTGGTAGGCTAACCAAACTGTTTTGTATAATCTACTTATATATTTTTTCCCCATTTTTCTCCTCACAAGGCCACCTACGGACCTGGACAGCCCACATCTCTTGTTTTTGCAACACCTCCACCTCCACAAATGAACTCCGCACCACAGCCCAGACAGGTACTGCCACAGCATGTTTTTTTTTCCTACTGTTTTTTTTTGTTTTTGCATTCAGATTACAAGTATATGATGTTTTGCTTTGTATGAGATCATTCTCCTTCCTACTCTTTGTTATAAATTTCTGACACTGCTTTTTCTGCTGTAAAGCTTTGGCTAAATGAGTGTGTGTGCGTATGTAATTGCCTATGTGCTATCTTGACTTCTTTCCTCTCTTCTGCTGTCCTCCCAGTTTGCTGCAGGGCCCCGTACTTTACACCAACAGGTACTAACACCCTGCACTCTTCCTTACATCCCCTCTATCTCCTCAGTGTAATGCATGCTTTCAGTCCCAAATGTCAAAGACTTAAAGACTGTAGTTTTGATATTTGTCACATCCTATGGTCTGCTAGCATTGAGTATTGCATCTACTCATAGAAATGCACATTTTTTATGAATAATTTGTTCCCTTTGTTAGCTGCTAATGACTCAGTGTTTTAAAGGCAGATAATTACCCAGGCATTTTTTTGTGTTCATCCTATACAAGCCCATTCCCTTTTTTTTAAATCAAATTTTCCCTTGACGTTTGTCTGCATTTGCAAGACATCATTCCAAACTTGCCTTGCTAATGACTTTAATATTAAAAATAATTTATTTTTGGTACCTGCAGCATTCTAATATCACTGCCTGCATGCACCTGCAGCCCTTAAAATGACTGTTTGACCACTTAAAACTGGAACCCACAAGTTTTTTGGGATCTCATTTTTATTCAGACCTGTGCGGAGTTGCATGTACAGCTGTTGTTTGAGCTTACTATTCATGGCTTAGAGATACACTACTGCCTGTCATACTCATCTTTCTTGCACCTTGTAATCTCAACCTATCACATTGTCTCTTGTCCTCATTTTCACCTTAATCTCACTCCCTCTCTTGCTCTCTGCTCATGTGTTGCGCGGCTGAAGGGTGGATACAGAGCATTACAGGTAACAGCTTTTCTCTTCGTTCCCTCCTCCCTCTTAACTTGGGCTAACATCAGTGTGGCAAGGAGACATGTATGTCAGTGCACCTTAGACTCGGTGTAACTGTAGAACTCAGTGTGTTTTAGACATTTGCTGTGAGTGCGTTGCATCCAGCGGGGCTAGAGCTGTGCGTGACCAGACACACACACAAGTTACATTCTAACACTACCATGCTTAAAAATCAAATGCAGGCACAAAGCAGCAGGTTTGTTTGGCCTGTAATACACTCTTCATCCTTTTTTCCCTCCATTTTCCCTAATCTGTCCTCCAGGGTTACTATCAGAACCGACCAGCTATGGCTGCCAGTGCTCCGAGAGTCCAGACAAGTAGCGGGCCTCGACCTGTTGCACCCACTCATGTCTACTCACCCAATTCTCAGATGATGATGATTTCACAGCAGCAACTCTCTTTTGCTGGCTCCCCTCAGGGTTACTTCATCCCCCCTGGACAGGTTGGTTGGCATAAGTGATCATATAATACTGTGTGTGGTTATCATAGTAGTATGTTGGGCAAAATATAACAGTATTTTTTTTCTTCAGAAAATGATATTTGTAAAAGTGGGATTTGCATTATTTTAAGGGCATTGATGTGTTAACAACAACAGATGTTCTTTGTGTAGTAGCTGATTGAGTGTTGCTTAATTGGTCATTAGTAGCTTTAAAGCTGCTAGGCTAGCAAATTTTCTTTATCAATATATTGAGTTTAATTTAAAACTAGTTGGCCCTAAAAGTGTTTTGGATCACCTACAGAAGTTTCTGGTGGCCCATTTAAGCTTTGATGCTAGAATTAAATTAAAATGAGTGGCACAGAGTTTTACAATGAGTTTTACCCCAAAATGTCCATTAAAACATTCAGTTGGAGAAAATCCTTAAAGGGAAACGTTCAGCCAATTTTCAGCCATCATTGTGGCATTACAGTGTAGTTAGTGTACACAAATGAACAATGTTCAGTTTACATCCAGGTTGCATTCAGTCAGACATCACCAGCTCATTACCAGCAACAGTGCGCTCCATGATGCAGGATATCTGCCTTACACCTGCCTTAGAAACTACATTTTCTCAATTCCTGTAGTNCAGCAACAGTGCGCTCCATGATGCAGGATATCTGCCTTACACTAGAAACTACATTTTCTCGATTCCTGTAGCGTCACCTTGAAAGACAGGCAGGTCTATCAAAACACTTGTTATGCTAATGAAAGGAAAAAGCAAACACTGAAATATCACACTACTAAATACTTCTAAATAACATTTTTATAAAACTAGTTTCATCATACCAGGCCAAATATCACACTCTTAAATCAGACACAGCAGAGTCTAAAGAAAGCGAGCACCAGAACAATATTGCAAGAAAATGTGCCCTCTGTTTGTTGTGGGATTTCTCTTTAAGAGCAGCATGAGGAATCTACTCATTTATTCTATCGCAGGGCACAGCTTTCCAATGTAATGACACATTTGTACTATATAAGTGGCCTACTTTTAAGAAATCATTGTATTTACAGCTGCAAATGATTCCTTTAATCCAAATCCTCATAAGAAATGATCTTATAAGAATAATAAGGCTGGTTTTAAGCATTTGGACAATTTGCATAAGTATGGGCATTATCTGAAGTTTTTGTCAAACAGGTGTGGGGAATTGGAGAGTTGCCTTTTTATGTTTCTTTATATTAGGGCTGCAATGGGTGTTGCATTACTGTGGTGATGGTTTGACTGACCTGAAGGTCTCACAACTTAATTGTCCTTTTATTGTTGATGTTTTCTCAGCCATACCGGGCCCCATATATGCCACCTACTCAGCAGTATCCTGTGTCCAGCGGTACAGCAGGTTTCTATCCGGGAACCAGCCCTGCTGAATACTCCGCCTATGGTAAGGGTTTGTTTTTTGTGGTGAAATTTTTAAAATGGAGAAATCTCTCTCAAACATTAGGAAACCATTTTTTTTTTTTTTTTAAAGTCGAAGCACATATTTTTTTAGTCCCTATCTATTTGCACACCTCTTTGCCCGTAAGGTAATGTTGGGTGTGCTGTGGTTTTGCTTGGCTGGTTGGTATGTTAAATGTCTTTCTGGGTCAAAACTCTGCTGTATGTGATGATCTGCCAGTTGCATGTGGTCTGGCTTAATTCTGCTTTGGCCTGTGTTCTTTCTATCTGCAGTCTCACCTGCCTTAACAGGTTCCATGAAATGACTTGGAGACCAGAGTTTTGTTCTTGTTTGGTGTGTTCACACATAAAACAAGATGTCGGGGTGGGATATAATGTGAGCAAGCACCTAATTTGAGTAGTAAAGGGGCACAATTTTAATAATGCGAAACGGAAGTAAAACGTGCTCATTTGCTATTGCAGATTTCCTTTTCATAAGTGAGAGGTAGTGTAGGGTCAAACTAAAAGTCTCCCAGGAAGATAAGGATGATTTTGACAAACAAATATGCAAAGAAGGCCACCTTTTGGTGTGCAAGAATAGGATGCAGCCACAAACACAAGTAATTCATGCAAAGACTTCATTTCATGGGACCTTTTTAACACCCTGCTTCCTCTGGTTCCTCTCATTAACTCATTCTGCATCTCTCTTCCTGCCCTCTGTCCTTCTTTCCTCCCTCTCCCGTCCCTCACTCCCTTCTGTTCCTTTGCTGCGTGGTTCAGAGCCCTCTCTTGCTGCGAGGGAGAGGCGGGGTGGTGGGGGGAGAGGGGGCGGGCGAGAGAATGGCCGTCTCTCTCTCCACGGTGCTCCTCTCACCTCCCAGCGCTACCCCGGTGAGTAGTGTGTGTGCTTGTGTGCTGGTCAGCAGGCTTCAGTGGCAACAATCTCTGTGGCACTTCCTGTCTCTAATAGTGCTGTATATGTGTTTTGTTTTTTTCCTTTTGGGTAACAAACGTTTAACAGCTACATGTAAATGGTCTAAAAGTCAATGTCAACACAAGTAAACAAGCCACTATTTCAGAAGTAGCACCTCACTGGCAAATTCAAGCCATAACAGTGATATGGGTTTAAAGATTTTTGCTTTTTAACCTTCTTTGACCAACTTTTTTAATGAAATATATCCAGGATATCTGTAAAAGGACAACTTTGGTCATTTTCAACATGCAGTGTTATTGCTCATGCTGCCCAAGATATGCCATTACGAAGATGTGAGAAATTTTGATCCAGCCTATGAAGGTCTCCCAAAGTGGAAAGTAGGGTTGGATATCAATTGAGTTTTATCAGATACTGGTGGCTACTTAGTATTTCTTAAACTGTTCTGGATCCGGTACTTAAAAAATGAAACCACATACACTTTGTCAAAAAACAATATCCTTAACACTTAACACTTAAATATCCAACTTCCACCCGCAAGATTCAAGCTCACTGAAACTGGAGCAAACAAGAGCACAGAGGAAGTGGGAGCGTGGGCGCGACATTTGTACGAAGTAAAATATTACTGACTTTGTTTTTGTAATGCCTTACACCTCTGTGGAGTTGACGCTGGAACACCAAGGGGCGATTTAAAAAAAAAAAAAAAAAAGCCAGGCATCGAAATGAAACACTGAAATTTTCATTCCTATTTGGTCTTGTTACTACTGTTTACATTGGAAATGGTGCCCTATTGACACAGCATTTTGGTATCCAACCCGAGCAAAGAGTTAGCGCTGGCACTACCCCAAGGGGGCAGCTTTAAACTGTTTTAACATACTCTTGTCCCAAAAATTATGCAACATCAGCAGAGACCTTACAACACAGCACTGTAGCATGTATGACTCAAAATCAATGAAACATGGTTAAAACTGTGTTTTTGCAAGCAGTCAAATAAAAACAAGTCAATCCCTAAGGTTGCACTGACCACTTAACATTGTAATGTTAAGTCGCTGCACACTGTCACTGCCATAGACTGTCGCTGTAGACACAGACACAAACACACTGTGCATGCCCATGAAACATGGAGAGGGGTGCCAAATCTGTTTCAGAAATAGTCATCATGGCAATCTTGTGAGATGTTGAAGACATGGAAGAACCTCTTAAATTTGACGCTAGACTATATTTGTTTAAACCGGAGTATATAGACATGGAATTATGTCCACAAGAGAACTAGAGAGAGAGAGAGGCACAGAGAGTGGAGGAACAGGCAGAGGCTCCCAAGGCCAAGAACATCAGTGACATCATACAGCCTTATTTCAATGTTTCCCAGGATGGGGCACAGTGTGTCACCCGCACCCAGGCCTTTCCTCATCTGCAGCAGCAGTCTATGGCAGCGACCTAATATTACAGTGTTATGTGGTCAGTAATGTATCAATGATAAAGAAAAAATACTGGAATATGGTTTCTTTATGCAAAATTTTTCGTCTCTGCTGGTGATGGCGTCTGGGATTGACTTGTTTGGACCACTGGAAAGCAGGGATGTAAACAAACCGCTATGGTTTTAACCATATTTTATTCATTTTGAATCATACACGCTACATTGCTGTGTTGTAAGGTGTCTGCTGATGATGCATAACATTTGATATAATATTTGGAGTAAGTTAAGACCGTAAAAACAGTTTAAAATTCTGCCTGCATGGGTTAACGTCAGTGCCAGCGCTCTCTTCCAGGAGGCCTTCATAGGCTGGATCAAAATTTGTCATATCTTCAGTAATTGCATGTCTCAGGTAGCTTGAGCAATAGGGAGCCTAAGTCACGCCCATCTACTTCCTGTCCATGGGACCTAACTTGAGAGGCAATGGAGAGTTAAAAATTATTTTCTGGTCCCGTTGGAATTGTGCCATGAATTTCACACATGATGTTTGTGATATTTAAATATAATTTTTTACGCAAAGAAGACTACAATTTAGCACCAAGAAGTTTGATAATGTTAGGTTTTGTGTGAGCCTGCTCTGTGAATGTAAATGATCTACGTCACCACCTGCACTGCAACAGACACGGAGATCCCTCTGCTCCACTTGACCACCTTTTACCATGGGGCGGATAAGAGCATAGAAAGAGTGAAATCATTTTAAGTCTAGGTATGTGAAGAGCTTCAATCATGCCAATGGGAAAAATGGTCAATCTTGTCCATGCGAGTCGCAGGGAATGTGATTGTCACATACGTGAGGCTTTCTGTTTTTTCATTGCGTTTTCTCAACAGCATTTTACTGAACGATTGCACAATAAATGGTCAAACTCTTGGCATGAAAAAATATTATTTAAACCCATAAACAACATTTGTGTAATCCAAGGCACAACGATAGGAGGATCAGAAAATAATTATTTTCTGTCCATTGAACACCATTTTTTTTATGCTCTGATGGGTTCCACGAGGGTCCAGCGGAAGGGGTGGGACTTGGGCTCCCTATAGCAAGATATATTGAAAATGACCAAAGTTGTCCTTTTTAAATGGTGAAAATACAGAACATAAAGCTTCTGTATCCCTTTGAAATGTTACATTAAATCCCATAAACAAAATGTTGCCTAGCTTGAATACATTGCTAGATGTCTTTCTACTTGAATTGGCTGCACTCCCTCTGTAGTGTCATCAACTGCCCTCACAATTTTATGAAAAATGTCATTTGAATTTACTGCCAAAGATGAGCAGCCTACCATACACATCTGATGATGAGCTAAGAAGCCTGCCTGTGTTGTACTTGATTACTTTACCTGCATATGTTTCCAGGCCTTTTTCACAGTTTGATGTTTTTAGAATCTGATTACAATGCAAGAAATCATGGATTGCAAGTTTGTCAATTACTACTACAGAAGACTTTCACATGTAGATTGTGAAGGTCAAACATAGGCATTGCTTCTCCCAAAGCTTGTTGTGATTATTTGATAAACACACCTTGAATAAACTTTATGTGGAATTAAGTTTTTGTTTTCCTTCAGGACATTTTTACTCTTTACTCTTTTACTCTTTACTCTTACTTTTTACTTCTATTATGACTTCTGGTCATAAGCACAAGATGAAGTATCTTGTGAATCAGATGGTCAATCATACTAGTGTGAAGTATTGCATTTAACACATTGTCTGTGTTTTACTCTAACCTTGACAGCAGGAGCATACTATCCAGCACAGGCGCAGTACTCTACATCTGTCCAGCCGGCACCGGTCATGATCAACCCCGCCCAGCAACAGCAGCAAGCTCCGCCTCCTCAGCCACCACCACAACAGCCACAAGCAGCAAAGAGGGAACGCAAACAGGTAGTGTGTCACAACAAAAGGGCAGCGGACCTCTTGTCTGAGGTCAAAAAAAAATTGAATGGAGAGAAACGTGTATTGTCTGTTCAATGTGGAACTTTCTCTTTTACCTCAAGATAACAATAGCATTTATCATGATGAGTCGCACCTATAGATCAGTAGTGGCAGGATAGTTACATACTGTTGCATTTTAATGTTGGATACATGTTTCGTGGAGACTTAGTTGATACTTTCTCTGTCTGAACATAGATCAGAATACGAGACCCCAACCAGGGTGGGCGCGATATCACAGAAGAGATCATGTCAGGTGGAAGGTCCGCCACCACACCGACTCCCCCACAGGTAAGAATCACTTTGTAAAGACTAAACTCTGATCTGAATACAGTTTAAGACAGAGGTGTTGTTCATTGTATTAATGAGTACGCGTTTGTGTGACTAGGAGTAAAAGGTGTAGTTTCATCCTTTTTTATAAATTTAAATTGTTCTTGCCTAATCTACCATGACATAAGATGTGTGTGAGAAGCAGAAACAGGAAGTTTGAAATATGTAATTTTTCCGTTCTACCTTTTTAATCATGTTTTGTGGTTGTCCATCTTATTCTTGTGAATGCAATATCTCAGGATTTTTTAAAAATTGGACACAAACATCTACTTGGATTCAAAGGTCAAAGTCACTGTAGCCATAATTAAAGAATTATGCTAATGCTAACTGTGACCAAATATTTTGTATCATAAAATGATGAATTAATAATGTATTGTTTTGGAGTCAAAATACTTTTTATAAGTCCAACCTCTTCATTTCCTCTCCCTGTTTAACAACCGGGATAGGGATCATCTGGTTCCTCTGGTAGTCCACCACTAATTGGTTTTGCTGATGTTGAACTTCAGGTGATTACCATTGTACCGCGTGATGAAGCTCTATCAGTAGTCTGTAAAAACAGTCTCTACGTGAAGGTAGCTTGTTATTCACATGAATCAATGCATGTCAATATAGTGATAAAGTTGATTTTTGTCAAAAAAGACACTTGATACATTTTTATTAAATTTTAAATTAAGTCTGGAAAGTCCTGAACGTAAACTCCAACTTGGGCTTGCTGACTGGCATCCAACCATGATGTGGTGTTTTATTGTTGAGCCTGCTGTGGTAGAAGGCTTATCTTCTAGATTGTAGAAATTTCAATAAAAACAAAACACTTGCACAGTTTATGGTATTAGTATTTTAATAATGTAAAGAAAAACAAAGAACTTGAAGAAAGAATTGCTGCTTCTCTTTTAAAGAAGAGACATTTTAGTTGGTTTGTGTGAGAAAAGATCACATTGTTAATATTTGAGTGGGCTGAGTATATGTTCACATCTCTGTGCAAACCTTTCAAAAGTAGAATAACTCAGGTCTTGTGCAGCATTTTTATTAAACAGTAAAAAGCTGAAGCAAATATACACATATGCCCTGACGTCATGTGGTTGTATTTTAAGGCTTGTAAAATACAACTCAACTTCCTGACACAGTAAAACAAACAAAGGTAAACTGGCAAAAACAACAGTTTAAAGATGATTCTTTTTGAAATTGCAGGGCTCCACAACAGATGTAAGTCCTGCACAGACCAATGGTGAAGTTACACAGCCTGTCACTGCAGTGACAAGACGAGGTGGGCACATTTTCTTAGTTTTGGTTTACTAAAAAAGTAACATGGCTGTATTTAATTTAAATGTGTTTCATTGCCCAGATGAAAACGCAGAGCCTTCTGCTAGTGCTGAAACCCCACCACCTCCTCCCACAGTAAACCCAGAGCCTGTGGCCGAGGTGCAACAGGAAACGGACAGCCAGATGGCACCGCCTACTGAATCAGTCGCACAATCTGTAGCCCCTACACCGGCTTCTGAGGTGCCGACCTCCTCGATAAAGGACCAGCAGTCTCCCACTCCCCTCCCTCCAGCAGCAACACCTACTCCTCCTCCTGCTGAGGCAGTAAATAAAGTCGATACTAAAGTTAGTGACACAGTAGATGCTCCTGTAGGTCCTTCAGCATCACCGGCAGCGCAAGAGGTCCCTGTCAAAACGGAGGAACCACAGGCTGCCCCTGCTCCAATTGAAAAGGCACCAGAAAAAGAGGAAAAGAAAACTGAGAAAGTGGAGAAAGAAGAGCAGGTGACCAGTGCAAGGTCTGAGCCAGTAGCTGAGGCGACAGCAACTGTTAAACCTGTTAATGTGGCAAAAGAAGAAGCAGCACCTACAAAGAAGGTAACAGAAGTATCTCAGCCTCCACCGTCTACAGAGGAGCCTGCAGCTCTACAAACTCAGACTGTTGCCCCCACCTCTGCCCCCGAACCTGAACCTACACCAGCTGAGACAGCAGAGCCGCTCCTCTCCAACGGCCTTCCTCAGGACTCTGAGGAACTGCCTGAGGATGTGGCAGTTGCAGACACTACACCCCTTGACAAGGTTGACACTTCTCAATCTCAGGAATCTACACCTGTGGCTAAAATGGCAACACCAGCCCAGGAGGAGGAGGAGCAGCAGCAGCAGCAGGAGGAGGAGGAGAAGGAGAAGAAGAAAGAGGAGAAAGACAAAAGTGAGGATGCCCCTCCTGCCTCTGCTAGCTGCCCTACAGAGGAATCTACTATGCAAGGTGGGGTGGATTACTGTCTTGTGTGTATTTATGATTCTCATGCTGTGTTTGTGAAAGATTATTAAGTCAGCAACTTTTATTTCTTTTTGAAGCTGCTACATCTGTGCCAAAGAAGAAGAGGAACATGAAGGAACTCAACAAGAAGGCCACTGGAGACCTCCTAGATGCCTTCACAGAGGTTTGTACAACACTATTTAAGTGTCTCAGCAGTTTCAACTCAATCAATAATATTTTTGAGAAACTGGGTTATTAAAATGCTTTGTTTACTCCAGGAGCAGAACACCAAGCCAGCTTCTGAACCCTCGTCCACTCAGGCCGACCCTGTCCCTGTTGCTCCAGCTGAACCTCCTGCTGAGGTCGCAGATGAGACCTGGGAGGAGAAAGAGGACAAGCAGAACACAGAACCTGACAGGACTACACTGTCACCTGAGGCAAAAGAGCAGAAGTACCAGTACAAAGAAGGTAGTTTACGACTGTGTTTCCTCATAAAAGGCTCAGATTACATTTTTTTAATGTAAATGACTATTGTTGTTGTCTTTTTGCTGCAGTTCAGTCTTTTTTGCTGCCTTACAAAATTCATAGATTTAAAATGACAATGCACCAAGGGTCACAGAAGCTCATTGATGACTTTTAAAGACCTTTTTCTGCATACTTCACAAATGAAAATTGTGTATTATCCACTAATTTTAATAGTAAGATTGTTTTCGGTCACAGTTGAGCAATAAGATTTTTTTTTAAATATTTGGCCAGAATTTTTACTTTGTTCTGCTCCTCACATCTTCTTGTAGATGCTTCTACAAATTGTTTACCTCACGCTGCTCTGAATGACTATTGAACCTCAGATTGCTTTTGGAGTTTAGGCGGTTAACTTTTCAAAGAAGTTGATACAGAACTATAATGGTGTTGTATTTGTACACAGTGTTTCTCTTTTGTATTCGTTACAAATCGGTGTTCGATTTAAGACCGTGTTGCCACCAGCTTCTTAGTGCTGCACCTAACTCTGTATTCTACTGTTGCCATAACCTGCTTATAAAATAGGGGACATGTAATGTTTTGACCTTCATACATTGCTTTTCATAATATCATCATTACATTCAATCTGTCTTTGCACATCTCTCAGAACAATGGAAGCCGATAGACCCAGAAGAGAAGAAGCGGTACGACAGAGAGTTCCTCCTCGGCTTCCAGTTTATCAGCGCTAGTATGAACAAGCCTGAGGGTCTGCCGCTCATCAGTGACGTGGTTTTGGACAAGGTGAGGGAAATTAGTTATACTTTGAAATCAAGACACAGAAGCTACATGGATGTATGATAGTTGTTTTGACTGGCCTTTTTACATAGTTAGTTTTTGAATGTATTACACTGACGATAGCAGAAAATGAGGACGGGCACAGATATGATTTTGCCTCTTACTGTAACTTCAGGTGAACAAGACTCCCCTGCGGCCTGCTGACCCAGCTCGAATGATGAGTGCTGGTCCTGATTTTACTCCCTCATACTTGGGAAACCTTGGGAGCCGATCAGTTGGCGGACCTCGAGGGCCGGTAAGTTTGTGCATCTCACTTCTGGATATTTTTGTCTGTGTATGTGTGTGTGTGTGATGATCATTCAAACTGCCTCTTGTTGAATATTGTGATCACGATTTCTGTAATAAGTGTAATTTTTTTTTTCTTTAGCCACCTGGACCACGTCGCTCCCAGCAAGGTCAGAGGAAAGAGCCCAGGAAAATCATCAGCAGCATGTCCCTCAATGATGACGTGCAGCTCAACAAGGCTGAGAAAGCCTGGAAGCCCTCTGTGAAGAAGCCCAATCGCACCCGCGCCGCAGAGGAAACAGAGGAGGAAACCAACCCTGAACAGGCTAAGACTCAAGACGTTTTCAAGCGTCTGCGTAGTATCCTAAACAAGCTGACACCTCAGAAGTTTCAGGAGCTGATGAAACAGGTGACAGAGCTGTCGATAGACACGGAGGAGAGGCTGAAGGGAGCCATCGACCTCATCTTTGAGAAGGCCATCTCGGAGCCTAACTTCTCTGTGGCCTACGCCAATATGTGCCGCTGCCTTATGGGGGTGAGTGAGTTTCACCATTGTGTCTGAAACTTTGTCATTTCATTCTTCACATTCATTTGCTCCAGTGATGACTCACATTTTGTGCCACGTGTCTGGGCCACTGAATGTTCATGATGGTATTGAGGAACTGAAGGAGCACATTTTATCACTGTTCATTTTCTGTTTGACATTTTCTGTTTGGTGTTGTCATATAAATATGAAGATGGGCATTTTATATTTTCTACAAAAAAAGACTAATTATATTCGATATTCTTCTCTTTTCAGTTGAAAGTCCCCACCTCAGACAAGCCAGGAGTTTTTGTGAACTTCCGCAAACTGCTGCTGAACCGCTGCCAGAAAGAGTTTGAGAAGGACCAAGATGATGATGAGATCTTTGAGAAGAAGCAGAAAGAGTTAGAGGCATCTAAAGATGTAAGGCATTTGATCTTCTGATATCTCTGCCCCAATCACAGAAGCATTTGTCTTTTATTATGCCCAAACTGATGATTTGACCACAAACATTTGTCTTCCCTCAGGATGAGGAGCGTGAGCGCTTGAGGGTGGAACTGGAAGAAGCCAGGGACCAGGCCCGTCGCCGCTCACTGGGTAACATTAAGTTCATTGGTGAACTCTTCAAGTTGAAGATGCTGACGGAGGCTATCATGCATGATTGTGTGGTGAAACTACTGAAGAACCACGATGAAGAGTCTCTGGAGTGTCTCTGCAGGCTGCTCTCCACAATTGGCAAGGACCTGGACTTTGAGAAGGCCAAGGTAATAAAGCATGAGCACACACAGATGGGTGAGACTGGGATTATTAAGACCCTCACAAAAAGTGTCAGACTTGCTTAACCCTTTGATGCGCAACATGGGTCCAAAGTGACCCACTGGAGTTTTTATTTTCTATAACTTTGCAATAAATTAATTT
>JANJYP010097160.1:0-13383 GCA_024605115.1 Rastrelliger brachysoma | reverse complement strand
ATAGTTACTACTGAAAATCCAGAGAAATAACAAATAAAACACCATTTCTAATAGTGTATGCCATGCAATGAAAATGCAGAAACATAACCTACAGCGTCATGTAGAGTAATTTTTTTCCCCATGAGTCATGAGTTTGTAATAGCTACAAAATAGTTTTAGTGAGTTTCNAATAGTTACTACTGAAAATCCAGAGAAATAACAAATAAAACATCATTATTTCTAATAGTGTATGCCATGCAATGAAAATGCAGAAACATAACCTATAGCGTCATGTAGAGTCATTTTTTTCCCCATGAGTCATGAGTTTGTAATAGCTACAAAATAGTTTTAGTGTGGGGTTTTAGGGTGTGGACAAGTTAAAAAAAAGAATAAATAAAAATATGTTAAAACTTAAAAGATTTGTGATTTGCGACATCTCTTACTCATCTTATTCAAAATGATGCAGCCAGAATTCTGACAAAAACAAAAAGGTTACTCCAGTTTTAAATTCTCCCCATCAGCTCCTGGTGAAATACAGAATTAATTTTAAGATATTNCTGACAAAAACAAAAAGGTTACTCCAGTTTTAAATTCTCCCCGTCAGCTCCTGGTGAAATACAGAATTAATTTTAAGATATTAAAAAAAAAATTGTGCTTATTATGCTTCTGACATGCTCACTCAGTTTACACCAGTCAGACATCCCCGATCTTGTAAATTTCTCCTCAATATACCATGCAAATATTCAAAATCAGTTCAAGGTGCTTTTAGTTACTATGGTCCAGTACTATGGAATTCTTTGCCTATTGAACTCTAGTCATCTCGAACAATATCTTCATTTAAATCTAATCTTAAAACATATCTGTTCTCACAAACATTTAATTATTTTTTGTTTGTTTGTTTTTAACACATCGGCTTTGTTTTAATATGTAGGCTACTTTACATGTATTGCCTTGCTTTTAGATTGAGCAGATTGAGTTAATGCTTGTCATATGAAATTTGCTATATAAATAAAATTGACATTGGCATTGACATCTCTTCTTATCAGATCTATACACTGAAATCTGTAATGAATGAAGCATAGTAGTTCAAGCAGAGCATTGGACCTATTTTTGCATTAGCTTATTGGCATCAACTGTTTCATTCACAGCTGTGTAGATAGTAGCATTCAATCATATACATACAGATTCATTTTGCCTGCATGTTTCCATTTTAATTTACCCATGTATGGGTTGTATATTAGCTTGAACCTGCTAGCAAAGAAAATGTGACACAACTTGCTCAATATGCAACAGCTACATGCCTTGTACATGCACCTCTGAGAGGAGATGATCCTCATGCCATTGCTGATGACTGCCACTCTTCCACTCTCACAGAAAACAATGGGAAGCATTGTGCATGCTATAGAAAGCATCCGCCTATGTTGACTTAGGTAAGCCCTGCTGTTTCTCTTCCACTCAACATTTAGAGACAACTTCCTCTGTCATAACACAAATGAGGGTGCAACACCAAGAGTAACGCCCACGCTCCCCCTCACATCAGCCCCTGCTAATTACCTGAGCGTACGCTAAGCTGACAGGTGAAGGTGTGCGATGGATGTCTCAGTGGGCGGGTGGGAGTAAGAGGTGGTGGCAGGTGGGCTGGCTATGGTTGACACCGCTCTACTATTGTGACCTGTCGTTGAACTTGGACTTGTGGGAAAATAACAGATTCTCCAATTAGGACGCCAGTGTCTCACCGCAGGGCTTATTCTGGAAGTCTTACTTACCTCGCCACACAACAATTAGCCTTGAGGAACTCCAGAGCCTGTGGAGACTTGCAAAAGTGCGGTTCCTTGAAGACCTGCCTCTCTGCCTGCCAGCCACAGCCTCTGTCTTCACAAGGATATTTAATAGGAAAATGTTTGCACTCATTCCCTGCAATTAACGTAGATACACTGTACCTGCTCCAAAAGCTTGGTTGTTTTAGTCTTAATTTAACCAGGTGGCACGGCTGAGTCACACCTACAGTACATATTCCTGGCAAGTGGAACAATCAATTATGATTAATCAAAACTTAATATATTCCAATTAAATCTAAACGTATTCCAAACAAATAACTATGCTCATAGTTGTTAACATAAATTCATACAAATATAAATTTTGCCTAATGCCTTTAACCAGGTAGCTGAAGAGAGTTGTTCAGTGTACCTTTAATTTAATGACAAATCTGATAATACTGAAAGCATTGCATTGTTTGTAGGAAGCTATGCATGCACCATTTCATGACACTGCATGATCTGCAAAAATGAAAATAATCTCAGTTTCACCAACAAAACTATTTAAGATTGGAAAGTGTAAGTGAAGGCTCAAATAACGTAGCTCTGCTTTTTACTATTACTTACTAATTATTTCTAAAATATTTTCTTATTATTCCCAACACAATTTAACACTCAAACTTGATATGTACACATCCCCTCACACATGTTTATAGCCATATTCATTTTAAAATTGTAAAAAATGCATTTTTAAAGTACAGACTGAGATATTTGAGATTGTTACTAAAGATATTTAATTTTAGAGTAAATTCAAATAGAAAAAAAATATTTTGAGCTTCCATAATTTAAGTGTAAGTGATTATGGGAGGAACTTAAAAAATGTTATAGCTTTATTAACTTAAAAATGAATTTACAAAGATGCTGGATCAGCTTCTGTGCACAGCATGGACAATAATAAAATACATTTTTAAATGAGAAAGGAAAACACAAGCTATTCTATTTATTATCCTTCCTCAATGTAATGCAGAAAAAACAATAATGGTGTGGAAAACATTTCTAATCTGCAGGTTTTGACAGCCGTAACCTGACTCACTGAAACTGAAATGTCATACTTCCAAGAAGTGCAGGGCCTCTGCTGTTGAATGGGCACACATATGAAGCATACTAAGAATGTTTACACAAGGCGTTAAGGCACAGTGCCAATCACTCATTGCTAACCTGTAGTGTTTGCTTTAGAAATCATCCATGTCCAGTATCAGGCACTAAAAATACACTTTAGGCCATTTCTCACTTGCTCAGGGTCACAGAGGAGCCTTTGGGTGCACTACAGGCCATGCTGTTTGCTATACAGATAAAGATGATAAATGTCACAACACAGAGTGCTTAAATGCTTTGTTCTCTTAAATGTGATTTATGACGAACTTTAACTAAAGCTAATACATCTTCAAGAGCTTCCTCTGTAATGGATCTGCCTGAACTTCAACCTGCCAGGGCTACTGTAACTATTTGATTTACACACAGTGAATATGACGCGACACTACATCTAACAATTATTTGGAGAGTCATTTAAAAAGCTCTCACAGGCAATATTAATTTGTTCTTCAACTGTTTTCATTACAGACACACCAAAACAAACATGTGGAAACAGTTCACTGAATGTGGGGCTATTATACTGTGTAGAATATGTGCACAAAGGATTTGACACATGGATTTTAATTGTTGAACAAAGAATTAGATATATCAGGTTTAATGCAGTCGTAATGAAGAACAGGAATTTATTTGTCAAAACTGAAAACCATCACACCATAATAATACCAAGTCCACAATATCAGTTTTAGAATGCTATTTTATTAAGTGTATTTAAATACATAAACACACACTTGTATATAGTAAAAATGATTTTACACAAACCTAAAAAAAGGCAAACAAGCTTACCAAACAAGCATTATTTACACCAGAAAAATACTGCATTTTTCATATGAAACAATAACAAATAAAAATAAATCTGTATAATTCAAAAAGTGAAACTCTTTCAACTTACAAATCTTTGCAAGGAAAGAAAGTCGAGTTTGATGTGAACGGAGAAGTCAGTGACAGGCAGTTACAGACGGTGTTATGTTAATGCAAGTCTAACATGCTGATTTGGGTACTCGTGCAAAGCCTGCAGGCTGAAAACGTTAAATGTTCAGCATTTGCTGCGCATCTTTGGCACAGGCTATGTTTTATTTCCTCTGAGAATCTCTGACAGCTTGAGAGTCTTAGTAGCCTCGTGGCAGAAAGCAGAGTCATCTTCACTCCCATGAAAGAAGAAAAAAAAATAGATCATGGATGAGTAACACTATACATACAAACTATTTTAATCCAATTCAAAACAGCAGTTCAAAATACTGTTTTACATATATATCCGAAAGACCATATATTTTATACTTTATACATATTTCTACAGTATGATACAGTGTATGGCTTGGAAGAAATATTGTTTTCAGATTGGAATAAAAAAAAAAACAAAACAAAAACAAATCTGCCCCTTAAAGCTGTTCAGAAGAACCCAAATCTAAACATATTTTGTTTCTCTCCAAAAATGGCACTTAAAATCAAAAATCACTGTAAAAAAATATACTTGCATTTTATAGTTACTTTATCAACACGTTAAAAGCATTCTTCTGAGACCAACAAGGCACTGAGGCCATTTACTACTATGTTTTTTTTGGCAGTGAAGTGATTCAGAGTACATAGTTATATAGATAAACCACAGTAAGGCAAATTTTGATATTTTGGCACATGCACTACATGAGGCAGCTTGGAGGATCAAGAGGTGTGCGTGATCTCTCATGGTTATAACGCACTTGATGCTGTGATACATATTTCACTGTGTTGTGATTAAGGCTCGACTGACCTGCTGAGATCTGACAGATTTATACTCTTTATGCTAGGGACCTGATCAAATACAGTTTTAAAATGACAATTTGTTTTTTTTTTGTTTTGTTTTTTTACCAGTGCAATCAATGTCTTTGTATGTCAGCTCTTTGTATGGTACACAAAAACAATGGGCTATGTTAGATAAATGGCTCTAAACATCGCACAGGCTTTTTACAGTGATCCTGAGGCACTATTTGTTTTCAGGTTGGCATTAGTCTTTGGTTGTTTTGCTCTTGTTTAGCTGGCTGCGTGAGTCTCTGACTGCACTATGAGTGGTAACTCTTGCTCTGAAGCCTCCACAGCTCTGGCTGGATTGTGAGTTTCTGGAGCTACAGTTGGGGCTGAACTGAGATCTTGAGGTTCCATCTGGATTGCTTCTCCTCCGTGAGTCAGCACTGCTTCCTGGGCTGCCCTCCTCATCCTTTCTTCCTCCTCCATCTTAATTCTTTGTTCCTCAGCCTCTATTTCTTCTGTGGTGGGAATGGAGTTCTTCTTGGGTCTCCCCTTGGGCTTAGTGGGTGCCTCATGACCTCCTTTGAGCACCTAAAATAACACATGCACAGTCTTAGTGGACTGTTCTGATAACAAATGACAGCAGCAGTCAAAGGCAATGCTTGCCATTATAGTAATTAAGAGAAGACATATTGCTGCACACAGCCCCTTTTGCACTCATTCATCTTTGGAGTTGTTGACCCTTCTACAAACGTGTTTGCTCTCATTGCTGTCATCATTGGTAAGACCTCACACCATACTTTTCTTCTCCACACCCTCTCACCCTGCCCAATGCTGCCAACCATTTGTTAGCAGTAAAATCACAGCCTAACCACTAGCTTAAAAAGGTAAGTATGATGTAAAAAATACTTAAAAAATAGCTCTGCTGAACAGATATGTGAATCATTGCTGTGTGTGCTGCCTCTTACCATTTTCTTCCATTTCATGCGCCTGTTTTGGTACCATGTCTTCACCTGTAGCTGTGTGAGACCAAGTGACTGGGCCAGGTCTAACCTGAAAAATCAGGCACAAACAAAGAACAAAACAGACTACAGTCAGTCATGGAAAACATCACTATAAGAAAATCCTCTCTTAGCACCATCTTTGAACACATCAAAGCTGACTTGCTAGTAGCCCTGCTTTGGCTGTACACCTGCAGCACTGTTTGAAACATCTGTACTGAGGCCAGTAATCCAATCACAGCACTTGTAGCTGAATGATCGGAGCTGTTGGAGAAAATTCTGAATGCATCCACCACATGTGGTGATCCATGACTAATAGGGCTATTGGTTGGTGTGTAATGCAATACTTCAGGAAGGGATAGATAAAGTGAACAAGACTTCCATTTGTAAAGGAAGGAGAGGTTATCAGGTTTTTTTTAAATGAGATTTCCTCTTCTCTGCTCTTCTCAGAGTCTTTTACAGTGAGATGAAGGGATTCTGAACCCTGTCAACCCCCAGTGAAAGGAACTGCCTTTCCATTTGATGGTGAAATGTGGACAGAGATAGAGAAAAAAAATGAAAGAGTGTGAAAAAATCTAAAAAGCAGAGCAACCACAAATCCCAGAGATCCATGGGATAGTCTATATAACCTTATACTGTTAAGGGCTTTGTATGCATTTTTTTTTTTGGTGTATGTGCCCATGCTTCAAAAAAGCACCAGACATACAGGCAATCAATCTGTCTGTCAAACTTCACTATCAGACGTGCCTCTAGTCTAGTCTATAGCAGGGGAATGACTGGAGGCAAGGAAAAGTAATTGCAGAAAAGGAAAACACCCCACTTATTTATGGTCATTAGTTTTCAATAGAGAGAAACCACACAGCAATAGAAACGGTATCTAAGTTACTCTCTGTAGGCCAGTCTAAGACTGCCATTTTATTCTGTTCTCACACCTTTAACAAGGGAGTATTAAATGTAAGTGACAACCTAATAATAATAATAATAATAATAATAATAATAATTATTATTATTATTATTATTATTATTATTATTATTGTTATTATTATTATTATTATTATTATTATTATTATTATTATTATTATTATTAAGCAACATAAAATCATTATTGCTCTGTGATATAATGTCTTTCTCAAAGATATTTTGTTTTTGTTTCCTCTCAACTTAGTGCATAGTCTTCACTCAAGACTGCAGAGGATCCAAGCCAAGAAAAAGGAGTGAAAAGTTATCTTTGGATCATGATAAATTAAAGTGGGGTGCACACCACACCTTTGATGTGGGACTTTAAAAGGGAATTTTCTCTGTTGATATTTTTCCACCAGCCGGATATTTAATTAATTTTCAATACAATGTCAGAATGAGATATTTTGACAGAATGTAGCATTTTGGCACAGCCACCCCTGGTTTTAATCACTGAGTTGTGCACTGCCTTGGGCATTCTGCTTTAAGATGAGGCATGGCACATTTCCAAAAGCTCTAGGCAAGCCAAGATGCAATATAGTTAATAATGTATCATGGGAGTTTTCCCCACAGATGGGTTGTAAATGGAATGATAAATAAATCAAATTTATTCTAAAACACTTTTCAGGTTAGATGTGCTTAGCAGACAGCTACATGTAAATGCAATAGCATACTGTACATGAAGCTATTTTTGTTTGCAATCACTTCACTAATCATTAATTTACTCCCTGTATCTAGATGTAAAAAAACATTGATGAGGAACAGGGGGTGGAGTGTACAAATATCCAATCTCTGCTTGATACAAAGGTTCACAAGCAGTTTGAAATTCCAAGTGTTCATGTGAAGTAAAGCATTTTACAACATTTATGGTTCAATACTATTCTGGGTAATAATGGAAAAAAGAAGCCTGCAGGCCAAATATAAAAGTCAGGCCTACAGTAAAACTGGAAAATATGGTGTAACCTCATGTCAGGTCCCAAGAATGACCCGCAGAATGGAACTTAAGACACAGATACTAATATGTAGATTACTTCATCTTATTGTGGAAGGCTAAATGTATTTTATATACACCTGCACATGTGTGAAATGATTGGCAGTAAATCAATGTAATACATTTCTGTTTGCTTGTGTTGGCTGCTGTCCCTGTTTTCTTGAATAAGGCAGTGTTTTTGTTGAGGTTTTTTGCTGTGTGAGAGCTCAGGGTTAAAAATTACTCTTGTCTGAACTAAAATGCTGAGGTAATGCTCTGGCTTCAACAAATTCACTTTACATGAGACGTCCCTCTCAGGATAAATCAAATGTTATGATGTTAGGTTAACCACTGCTTGATAATTGCATTTGTGGCTTTGTGAAAGTGTATGTGCATGTGTGTGTGCATGTGGGTGTGTGCTGTACTCTCAAAATGCACTCTATTTCAGGTATGCAGGTCATCTGAGTGTCACTACTGAGTGACACTTTCATGACTGGTAGCTCCCTTATATCGTCATAAAATGTAATCATGTTATTATTTATAATTACTTATTAACAAAGGAGAAATATATTTAATTGACAATAGCCATGACAGTGTTAATACAGGACTTGGTAAACACACCATTTTATTTAATCTATTATTTATTCCATTCATGTGCATTTATGATGAATACTATTTTTGCTCTCATTGTGAGTCTATTTCTGTGCTGACTGTTTTTCTCACTTCTTCTATACTGACCTATCAGGCGTAGACAAGTACTTCTGCTTCTGAAACTTCTTCTCCAGGCCCATCAGCTGCAGCTCAGTGAAGATGGTGCGGCTACGGCGTGGCTTCTTCAGGCGGGGAGTGCTCCGCTCTGTGTCTGACTCGCTGCTGATGCTGAGAGGTGTCTGGCTGGGTGAAGGCTCGGAGCCTCTGGGATGCTGTGGAGAGAGCAGGGGCAGGTGTGAGGGGACCCCGCCCGGAGAGGACGGTTGGGCTAGGTGGGGGGGCATGTTGGGAGGCTGCCGCGTGATCACTGAGAGGAGCGGGTAGGCACGTAGTGATGAGGAGCCTGGAAGAGCAGAGACAGTGCGTCAGTTGACAGAAACATATAGAAATGCAATAAAAACCTGTGAACAGAAAGAGCAGATTTACTTCTGAATCACTGTAAGTTTTTAGCGAGGTCTTATGAGCTTCTCAGTTTTCTTAGTTGCACCATTATCGACTGCCTGTAATTGCTTAGACAGGTTCATTTTTAATTGCCTAGTGTTTGCTATGAAAAGTGTTTTGCTTTTGACCTTCTCCATGTAGAGGGCTGTGATCCCGATGACGCAGGTTGTGTTTTACACTGCTCCTCTGAACCCTTCAAATGACTGATGATTATTTTTCAGAGGTTGTTAAATACTAACTGGCTTCCCAACACAAAACCACATGAACACACCAAGCCTGACAGCATGATGTACATGCACACGCTCGTTCAGACCAACAATAAACTGTAATAAAATCAAAAAACTAAATCAAACACTATTCAACTAATAAACTTTTTTTTCTTCTCTTGCAATCTCTCACACTCATGCACATGTAAGAAGTCATATACAAACACACATACTCAGTCTTGCTCTTTATCAGAGCAGACAGGAGCAGCAAGACGCCAGAATCAATAAAAAGTAACACTTGTCTGGAGCCGAGGCAGGAGGGCAGGAGACCAGGAGGTTGGCTGAGAGGATGTGGCGGGTCAACCAAAGTGAATATAATAGCTGCCAGAAAAATCCTTATGGCCTCAAATGTAACAATCAATCCTGTAACCAAAATTTACAAGCAAACTGAGCGCAATACAAACTGTAATGCACTGGCTGTAAGGAGAAGCAGAGAGGACCCAGGGAGGATTATTGGAGTATAGGAGAAAGACAGAAGCAGGCAAAATGCTGCATTGTTTTACCACAGAAAACAAGAGGCTGTCACACACCAACGCACACGGATGTGTGTTCCTGGTTGTCTGTGGTTGATCTATTTCCTTAATCTTCTCATCGACTGGGAAAAACCTTCAGTGCATGGACACACATACATGCACAAGACACATCACCCCAAAGCATCACAAAGTCTTTAAATAATTTTTTATTACTTTCTAAACATTTCTTGTGGAAATGGTAAAGACGAGGAAGAAGATTCGCAGTATAAGTACAGATGTTTACACGTATAAACTGTCAAATCCGACCATTAGATGCAAGTCAAGCATGGGGAGTGTAAGTAATGCATGTAAGCACAGATACAAGTAGGCACACCTGCTCTATACACAGACCCACACACACATACACAGATAGATACACACACACACACACACCAGACACTGCCTTGGGCTCATCATGACATCATGGTAAGGCGCTGAGGTCATCACTAATCCTCCAACGTTAGATTGCTGCTGCTGCAACAGGTCTAGACAAGAAGACCTCTTTTCTCTGGTTGTACGCTTTCCTTCTTGTTACATTTATATCGCTCTGTCTTTCCCTCTATAAATCAGCTCTGTATTAACGGTAGGTTTTTTATATTAGTGAATCATCTGATTTATGGTGTGCACTCCTTTAAAGGAGGAATTTCATATGTACATTTGTTACAGAATGGTACAAACGCGTTGGGAAAGTGTCACTTGTGTTATTCTGAATGTTTGTTTTTTGGATCGTCAGGAAATCTCTTGTCAACAAAGGGCTTGAAGTTGTCTCTGGACAGTTCCTCAGAGGGAGTGAGAGGGAGAAAGAAAGAAAGAGACAGTGCAGAAAGGGAAATGTCAACCCTTGTGATGACTTTCCACTGACAGCAAAGCTGTCTCTCAGAGCTCAGATCTGACATGTTGTTGACAAGTGCCAGTGTCCTGTCAATAGTCTACAAATAAACTGTTTGAGGAGTTGCAAGAGCGCAACTCAGCCCCTTGCAAAAGCACACTGATACTCTTGATAATCACAGTCGGAATGCGGGGACTGGCACAAGTGCTTATGGTAACCATTGCAAAAGACATACCTGTTAAAAATAGATCAAGAAGAGCTGTTTGTTGAGCATTTTTAATAGCAATAATTTGCTCTATTCACCATGTAGTCATGTAGTTATACTTTTAATTTTGTGGTTCATAACTGCATGACAAATGGCATCAACACCGACTTTTAAAGTATTAACGCACCAATCTGATCTTTCTCATACTATCCCACTTTTTTTCAGTGGGATGCTGAGAAGAACTTAGCTATGACAAGTGTATGTGAACCTTCACCAGCTTTTGTGTATGAACTGTCTAATTGCACCTAGAGAGGTTTGCTCTATGACTGCATATCAAACAGTAGGAGGGTGGGAAGGGCAACAGGCCCTGCAGCTTCTTCATCTTTCCTAATTCGTTGCTGTAGTTAGAATCTTTCACCTTCAGGACATGACAGATTGAAGCAATTTAGAGATAGTGAATGGAACGTGTAAAGAACATCTTATTTAATTGTCAATGTATTTTCTCAGGCACACCAACAAACCCCATCCAACAGAAGATCTACACCTAGCAGAAGGTGTCTTATTAAACATAAGTGTTAACTGTTTAATGTGAAACTTGATCCATGCGGGTCTTCCTGGGACACGTGAATCTGCTGTAGTATAAACAATTTATGAACTCTTTTTGGAGAAAGAAAAATCTGATCGCAGTGGTTGTGCATAAATGACAGATAGATGACAGCTTGTCAAATAGTATCCTTAACTAAAGCTGCAATATGTGTGTGCATTTTGTCTTTGTGTGTGCATACTTGCCTGTGTGTTGACATGGGTGTAATCAGCCTTTTCAAACCAGCTTAATGCTTAGTAGGAGACTTCATTGTCTACAGCAGATTAGAGTTTAAGATGAAATGAAAACTCTCTTGCTCACTTGTATTTCTTCTGTAAGCCTTCAACCAGTACTAAAACCAGTACCCAGTGGCCCCAGGGCTGCACACACTCCTACGTTTTTTGTTTTGTTTTTATTTTTCATCATGCTGTCAGGTGAGATTACCCCACAGTTGATCTTAATCTCTCTCACCTCTTCCAGAAAGAACCACTAAAAGCCCTGCCCTGGGTCCCGCTGAGAGATGGGACTCCAAATGAAATATTGTAACCTGCCATTACGTCGCTCTCTGTTCAGCACCAGGTCAAGACTTATTGTCTCTGATCCCGCTGTAACTGACAGGGAATTAACTCCAGGAGTATGAGACGCTTTAAGAGTGTAAAATTAAGGTCTGTATTTCATTACAGAGAAGTAAAAATAGACTGGGGGGTTTGGGAGAGAACAAGATGCAGAGAAAATCTATGGTATGTTTGAGTGACATGCCCATAATAAATAATACAGAACTAACAAGTAATTTGTTATCAACTCCTACATGCAACATTATTGGCATCACTGTCTTTCAGCAGCCTCCACTGGTAGCAGAAGGTTATAGCAGCCCCTTGTTTGCAAAATGAAGAACTGTCGCTGTTAAGGGACGCTGCAGGGGCCACTTTCTCTTTGGCCCACGACCTGAAAACCTGCCAGCTTCTATATCAAGCACTAAAAGCCATTGATGTTGGGGAATATACTGTGTCTCACACCCCCACAGCTACAAATAAGTGGTGGGCACAGTGTTCTAATATGCAGGGCGGGTTACTCTATCCATCTGAACAGAGGGGTGCCAAAACCCAGCCATAGTGCCCTCTGGCCCTCTCCAATCCATATCAGAGAGATGAGGGAATCGCTTCCCCACTATTTTTATCCACCCGCCGCTGTCATCATCAAATTGCAGTGGCTATTATTTCAGACTTTAGAGCAATTATCCTAATGGTTACTAGAGTGTGCAGTAGCCCTGGAGTTGTTTGGATTCATCTGGAATTGCAATTAAGAATCAGTCAAGAGGCTTTGTTTTGACAAGACAACACTGACTGTGCTAACTAGCTTTGTTGTATTATCTTGTTTAATTGTAAGCAAGTACAAGATACAGACAAAGGCCAACTTTCACAACTGACAGTGAAGTCTATCTATTTATCTATCTATTATCTATCATATAAAGATCTAGATCATTCTAACATAGTGGAGACTCACTGCAAGTTTTGAGAAAAGTGGTCCACATTCAAATTAAGCAGTTTTAAAGCTTATTAATTGAATCCAGTTTTAGGGTTGTGTTCCACGTGTATTGATGAAGCTATATCCGTGTACACCTTTTTATCAGTGGTTTTGGTTAGTAGCAACAACTGTCGACGCTACTGCGTCTCCTGCTCGCCGCTTTAATTTGTTTACATAGGCTACATTTATTTCTATGTCATATTAGCGCATTAACAAGACATAATCCTTCCATCCGCAAGTGTCCAGCAGAAGCAGAACGGATAAGGAAGGCCTTTGATGTTAATCAAAGCAAATTAGATCAAATAGACTAAAGATTACAGTTTGGTAACCAGCGGCTTCTAGAGTGAGATTTGACTTTATCTTTCTTATCTGTTCTGCTGCATCTTCATTGACTTTTATGTGTAATTACGCCGACTTATCAGTTCACTCGTTTATCATTTTGCGTATAACGCAAGCCCTCAGGCATTAGACCTACTGACGTTCACTAACTTCACCTCGTGTCTTCTATTTTCGATTCATTCTCAGTGATTTAACGCACAGTGCGGGTTCAAGAAGACGAAATTGGGGAACTTAGGGAGGAAGCGAACTGCTTATAATCAACTTTAAATTAGCTACCCTTGAAAAACGTAAGTGACGACTGACACAATTACACTGACTATTCAGTGTAATTATGTCAAATTATGACAAATCAAGCTCGTGGTGGTCAGTAAATATCAATAAATCAATATTTATATATTACCAGTTTAAGAACAGGGAATGTGGATTAGAAATAATTAATTA
>JANJYP010097150.1:0-10021 GCA_024605115.1 Rastrelliger brachysoma | reverse complement strand
TAGAAGGCATTTTTAAATGTTCTGATCATCATGGCCATGTTCCTGTCTCTTGGCAAAAAAGAAATGGCAGCTTGGTTTCTAAGTTTAAGCTCTCTCTCTCTCTCTCTCCCCCCCCCCCGATAAATTGTGAGAAGTATGAAATGTCAAATTGCCGTCATGCTTTTAGCTGGTGTCCGTCTGGCAGATTTTTAGAACCCACTTCTCATGTTGTTTCTTTTTTCGGAGATTTTCTTGTTTGTGATAATTAAAAGTGAAAACTGTGTCTTTTTTCCCATTTTGTCAGTTGAGCAACTGAGATATGTGTGGTGACTGTAAATTAAACTTTATTTTCAGCACGCCTCTGTCTCCATTTAACACTTTAAACCGGCCGTTTAGTCACGTTTGTTGTGACATGGACATTCTAATTTTACACTCTGGCTTTACTAAAAAAAACTGAAGGTAGGAACTTCTGGATTGTTGTTTTTTTTTCTTAGTCCTGCCACACTCACAGTGAGCTACCAGATGGGTTTAGTGGTGCCTTTGTTCTGTGTTAGTGCCCCTGTCTGTTAGAAAGACAGTGATGGGCTCAGGTCACTGCTGCTTATGTGTCAGCAACAACTGTGAGTCAGTGATGAGAGTAATGCATTGTCATGGTAACCAAGAAAAGCTGAACCACTGTACTTTTTGATATTCACATGTGTACTGATGTCACCGCCTTGATATTCAGAGCATACCGACTGTTCACCTACTGTATGGTGTAAGACCTGAATGCAAAGACTTAAGGTTCCTCCATCAAAACAACTAGTTGGACAGATGGACACATAGCTTCAATTTGTCAGGTGCTTATTTCCTGCCCTGCATTCATACCCACTTCACACAATAACTGTCCAGCTATACAGAGGTGAGAAATGAACCTGGGTTTAAGTTTCTCTCTCTCTTTAGTCCTCTTTCTTTCTTTTTTTTTTGTACCCCGTTCTTGACCCCAATTATTTCAATCACTTCTAATGTGAACAACCCAGTGCTACACCATGGATACCTTCCAGACGAGACAGTCTCGAAAATATGCTCCGTTACCCTCATATTTAAATGATAATGTGTCTCCTTTCTTTTCAATGACAGCCGGTGTTTCACTCTTAATTCCAGCTGACCATTAACTGACCTTTACTGTCACTTCGATTGAGGCTGAGGACAATGGATAATGTTATTGTGTGTGCCAAGTTTTTATGGTGCTAGTAAGGGGCTGAAGCCTACAAAAAATTTTCATTATCGGTGAAAGTATTGATTACTTTCTTGAGTAATTGTTTGGTTCATATAAAGGTAGAAATCCCTATAATTTTCCAAAACCCAATTTGACTTTCCACGTATCATATAAACACCAAAACATATTTGGTTTCATAACATAGATAAGAAAAAAATCAAATAGTCACATGTGAGAAGCTTAAACCATCAAATTTTGGCACTTCAAGGGCTTCAGTAATTATTTAACAATATAGTTGTAGATTCTCATTTTCTGTCCAACTAATTTATTAATAGACTGATCATTGTGGCTCCAAGGAGATTTCTGCGGTCCGTCTTCACATTCCCGTTTAGGCTTTAAAAAGGTTCCATCAAAGTACAAAGTGTAAATCAGAGTTAAAGTGATGTTAATGTGAAGGTTTAATTGTTCACCTTGGAGAATGGCTGTTATTTGTGACTTAAAAATGCATTTGTCTTCTGCCTCACAACAAGTTAGTGTTTCCATGGCAATGAATGTGCAACTCGTTTTAATCTTAAAATATCTGAGATATTTTCCAAAAAAAGATTTACAATATAATTTGTGGTTTTAATGTATTCCCAGAGAAATTATACTACTGCATCCTAATGAACTGTATTCTGGTGTTATGTTTGTATTCTCGTGTTATGCTTGTTAATCTCGATTATTTGTGTTTCAGTTCATTTCCAGGGTACAATAAGAGATTTCTTAATTTGTTGTTTTTTTGGTGTGTGTTTCAGGGACAGCCTGTTGGCCAGTGTGATTTCAATATCCGGCTCTTATGCATAGAAAAGGAGATCATTTCTCCACGGATGGAAAAGATGAAGACAGGACAAATTGACAAAACCAAGGAGCCCTTCAGCGTCCGAAATAAGCCCTTCTTTGACATTCATGCATCACGCAAGGTAATATGAGTATAGGGGTTCTTTTCCTTTTTTCCTGTCTGTTTTTCTTCCCATTTCTTTCGAAGATGAGACCTAGTTGTAAGCCTGTTTTTGCTTTACAAACAAATACACACAAGCCCAAAAATCCACTCACTATCTCAACAAATGAAAGTTATGACTCAGTAATGTCTTGTTTACCTCCCTGAAAAGAAATGTTTCCCAAGCTAACAGTTGGCATGGCCTTTTTTTAGGAAACTGGCCCCTAGGTGAAGCAGAAGTCTAAAAGCAATTGCAAAAAAAACCTATATAGCTTGCGCAACATTGCTCAAAATAGGGAAACAAGCTCCCTGTCTGAGTCAAGTCTGGTGTTAGGAGTTCACTGGTAGCTCTGTCTATAACCAGGAGGCCAAACCCGACCTGACCTAAAGAAGTAGCGAGGGACTGCTTCCATGTCCCAATTAGATAACAGGTGAAGGCTGGGGCTTTAGTGTCACTGACCCCTTTGATGATAACTGGCACTTGGGACCTCAGGGTGTTATTCTGCTCGACCTCCCTGGGAGAAGCTATGAAGGGAGTAGACTCCTTCCATTTGTTAAATGTCAAATTCAGGAGTATTGTTGGTGATGTATGATATGTAAAAACTTCTCAAGTAGTCTAAAAAGAGCAAGAGAGTAATACTGGATAGCAGAGAACAAGGTAAAAACAGTGAAATAAAACCTCTAGGATTAGATTTGGCACCTTCAAGTCTGAAGCCATGTTATTCCCTTTAGCAGTTGCTTTAAGTGAAGGAGTACCTTAGGGTCATGCCTACTACTGAGGCTAGTATTATGGACCTTGAATAGAGTAAGTCCAGACATCATTCAGTATGCGTGCACTCTAATTTGCAGTAAAAGATTGTGAGACTACAGCTGTCTGCTCAGAGGACTGCAGCAATTGGTTTCCTCTTTGTGGTGTCACAGTGCATTTGCACAAAGGGTACAGCTTTTTCATCTACCCCATATTGAGCTGTGCTGGGTGTAAATGTGACTCTGTGACTGCTGCCTGCACCCGCACTTGTATTAATCTTCAATTAGCAATGATTACTTCTTCCTACCTCCCTACCCTCATGTGAAAAGATTGGGAGATTGCATAGATTTTGTTGTCAAGCTTTACTGTAATTTGCTTTATCACTGAGAATATATGTTAAATGCCCCAGTTACTTTTTCATCTATATTTCTTTTTTTTCATAGTTGTTATCCTATAAAACACTGTGAAGTCTTTCTCAAAGGCCTGCCCTTGTGCCCCAATATCAGGCCCGTCGGAGGTCAGAGCACAATTCATTATGCTTGTGCCAAGAACAGTCAGAAAACTTTGCCCCGAACTTTGATAGATGATCAAAGTGTGCGGAGGGTGTGAAGTGTTTTTTTTTTTTAAGACAGTTTTTCTCTTCTTCTGCCAACACTGATATCTTGGTGTTCACTACTTTTTGAACTTCATAAAATTCTATGTATGAGTGGTTGGGTTCCCTCTACTCTAACCCTGAGATATCCATTTCCATGAGAACCTTTATAAGGGATCACCCCCAGCCTTTGGGGTTCATGTTGATGAAGATATTCTAGAAATGAAGTCACTGGAACAACGTCTGCTTTCTGACTGCTGTATTGTGCTGTGCGGTGGCCATCTGCTCCCCTATACAGTCATATCTCTGTTGTGTGGGACATTAAAAGGGGGGAACTGGAATCTGGCTCATTAATTCATAGCAACACAACTGGCTACTTCATGCCATATTGACCATGGTTTCCTTGACCAGAATTGTATGATGGCTTTTGTCTGTTGCTACGCTGCTGTTTTTCATCACTGACACTTACACATTGAGGACACCATATCCCCACCAATTGGGGCCATTTATTCTTTTTTTGCTTCCTCCGCTCCAATTATCTTACAAAGGCCCATTATGGTAAAAGTGAATTTGTGCATTTGTATAGCCAGATAATATATTTTTGGAAATTCCCTTCTTTTGTATGTTGAATAGATTTGGCTGACAAAAGTAGAAAATAATTCAGAAGTTAATTGCACTTTGGCACAGGGAGGTGGTGCCATTTTAACAGTAAATTGCATGCAACTGTTTTGTAACTTATTTACACTGATAAATGTTCTTCATAATTATCATCAGTAGTATGCATCTCCAAGGAATGATGCCATCAAGGGCATTTATTAACATTATTTATAGTATGTTGCTATTGTTTTTCTCAATACCTGGACATAAGACCTAAGGACTTTTTTTTTTTTTTTAAAGCTATTGTTTGTTAGCTCTGATCCAAATCAGTCAGACAATGGGTCAGATTGAGGGTTGACCAGGTTCCTACCAGAAACAAACCACTCCAGAATTCCTTTTGGACCAGAGACAGATCACTTCCTCAAAGGGTCTCAGCATCATTGTTCTGGTCTCCACTCAAGTACAATTCCAGTCTTCAGATGAAACCGCAAATGAATCACACCAATGAAGAAAAAAGTACATCAAAAGAGAAACGAGAGAAACCAGACTAAACATGGCAAAAGTCCTAAGATAGTACGGGAATCCAGTCATAGCTTGCTGTCCTTGACAATAGTCTAGTCTTTTTATTATCTACTCACCGCTGTTTTACTTGCTTCTTCATTTTGTCCTGCAAGCTTTCTTTGGCTTTCTTTGTCTGCGTGTGCTTAAAGTTTAATCCGTTGAATGATGAAGCTGTAAAACTATTCTGTGTTGAAAAGCTAAAGAGGCTTAAACGCTTTGTGAAGTCTCTGTACTGTATTTACAGTTCCTATTGATTTCTGCATTATTCACTGCTTTTATATCCCTCTCCTGATTCAAATGCTTTACACGTTTCACTTTTTTCACTTTTTCTTTGGGGTAAGCTTTTAAGCACCTAAATCGACTGTTGAATAAGCTCTTGTAACAACTTAACAATATGTGCCAACAAGAAAATAAGCTTGTTTTCTCTCTGAATTGCACTTGTATAATGCCTTTAATATCATTTGGGCTTGCTAATACTGCATCTTAAATATACTTAGCATTGTTGGGATTGTTCACAATATTTACAAATTAAATTTACCTTACTGGGAACAGATCCTGTCACATTGGCAGAGTGCTGTCTATTCCTTTCAAGGAAATAAAAATCCAAGTTCCAAACTAAGATTTTTAGTCATTTTCTTGCCCACTGGAGGCAATACTAAGCAATTTACACAGACAATCCATGCACAAGGTTCATATTCCTCCTGGCATTATAGAAATTAGTCAAAAGTCCAACTGAAACTTATTTTTACTATGTTTTATTTACTTTTTAACCAGGACTTTACTCATTGACCTTCATTTATATATAATTCCTCATACTCATTAAATTATTTTAAATAAATTAGCTTCATTCAGTTATAATTATGTGCATACAGTCTGCTAAAAAGCTGTTTTTTCCTAATAGTTAGGAGTCTAAACAAATTTAAGTTTAATAGTTTTTTAAACATTTGGTGGACAGCAGCTGTTAAACTCTCTTCATTCAGACAGTGTTGTCTAGGCAGACTCTATGCTTCTTCCCCCTGAATACATTCCCTGATGTCTCCACAAACTATGGTTACATTTGTCCGATTTAAATTAATAATTCTCTTGGGCAGGCAACTTTTAAATAGCAGTAATTACATTTTTCAGTTCTTGGTAATGGAAAATTTGGAGAGATGTGTCCTCTCTGAATAGGCCTAACATTTGCCAAGCATATAGTAATTAAATGTGACTCATGGTATATCTAGATTTAATACAGCCACAATTTGGTGATGTTAAAATTACAAAAGCAAATTAGATGGTGTTAAATTGTCTTTGCCCTTCGCAGAATGTCTAATATCCCGTCCTCATTTATCATATCTCTGAAGACATTAGGCCTAAGCTGAATTAAGTTCCCCATCATGAGATCAGTATCTCCAATTGACCCCAGGACATTACCCTTTCAGTACCAGCTCCTCCCTGGAGTCCAGATACCTGTAGAGCTTCAGGTAAAAAAAATGAGTTTTCAATAGATCTCATCTCGAAATTCCTTTTTCAAACTGAGATTGAATTCAGATAGGGAAATGAAAAGCAGTTATCTAGATACTTTTCTAAGATTGCAGTCTTTTCGTGGAGCTCAAATATAATCATTCTGGGTGAGATTAAAGTTTAGCTTGTGCACTGAATACAAAATAGACAAAGAGAATTGAGTTTCCTGACAATATAAATAGTGAAATGAAATGGGTTTGGGGGCCAGTGCACTATGAAATTCACAATGTGCAACAAAGCGATTATTTTGTTTGGGGCACAGTTCTCTATGAATTGGATGTATTTATCTGATATTAAGGATTCTAAATGAAGGAGTCTCAGGTTCATGCATTTTGTAGCTAATTGTTACCTGTGGCTGTCTCATGGGCTTGAGGCTGCCTACACCTTAATAACCAATCTGGTGGTTGCAGAATTAAAACAGGGAGCAGCGATAAATCATCATGAGTTATCTGTACAGTACAATTTCTTTAAATTAATTACAAAGAAAAATAATGCATTCTCTTTCTTTAAATTAAATCAATCGCTTATCTCTGAAAAGCCAAAGATGCGCTCTCCACATTCATATTTCTTGGTTGAGTGTAAAGTAAGTGGATTTATTTTGAAAGGTGGTCACAAATAGCATACGCTTTCAAAAACATTCAAATTTTAAATGCAGCAGCAAGGTGAGAATTCTAACCGATTCACCACCGTCACTCTCACCAAACAAAGGCACTCGCCAGTGTGTTGAAGGCTTGATCCTAGACAGTGGGTTGAACAACTGCAATGACGAGGCTTTTTTTTTTTTTTCTAAATCCTTTTCCTTATTCATCCTCCTCTCCAGCGGTCTGAGTCGTCATTAACAGTCCTTGATTCTATGTAAAAGCCCTCCTCTCACGCTCCTCCTCTCACCGCTATACCCTGACCCTTGAGTCAGTCTTGTTATTCTGTCGAAACGTGTTTGTAGCAGCCAGACTCGAAGGAAGTATCTCCTCCTTAACAGCATGCCTCATTAGCTGAGTGCTGTCAGTTCTGCAGTTTCCTTGTTGCTCACTGACCTCGCGCCTCAGCTGTCTAGTCTCCAGCTGCTTGAAATGAAAACGCAGGACCAGAGGTCTCCGTTTTATTTGTCTTTTTTTTTTTTTTTTAAATCTTTGTTTCTTAACAAAGCAATGAACTGAACTGTTAGTTTGTGGCGATTCCACGCCTACTGTATCAGCTTAATATGTAAAAGTTGTTTTTGAGTTTCTCCTAATAAATTGCAATAATAAATTCATTGAGCTGCCCCTTTTGGCATCGGTAATACACCCATCCTCCTCGGCGAAGTTCACAAAATGCTCTTCTTCACCTGTGTCCTCTTCCTTCCTTCTGTTGCACCCACTCACACAGGGAAGCATGTTGACTGTTGTATAAGGGTTTATGCTGCTTGGAAGAGCACACAACGTGGACTCGATGACTAATATTTGTTTACTTCAGTTGCTTTGAGATTTTTGAGTTTTTCTTCAAAGCATCCAAGACATTATGCAACATCTGATGATGCACGGCAGCATCTATACAGTAAAGGTCGGATTCAGTGGAGAGAAAGCAGCTCGACTATGTGGCAGTATCGAGTGTAGCGGCTCTTTTTGTTTGTTCTGCTTGCCTGCTCCCCCTGTGCCTCCCAGCCTCACGGTTGATGTACTCAAGGGAAGGAACATGCATCTTCTGGGCGAGGTCAACAGGTGTCTATTTTTAAGATGCTGTGTTGTTTATTCTGCGTTTCACCACCTACTCTGCCTGCAGTCTGCTGTCTGCCTTTTATGCGACCCTGTGATGATGTCATGAAATCCCTGCCTCCATTCTTCTCAAAACGGACTCATCCACCTTTTCAAGAATTGCTTCAAGAGATATCATTTTCAGTCCTGTGATTCATTTGCTTGTTTTTGTTCATTTCCAGCTTTGTATTTTTATTCTGGGACTCCACTAGGCTTCCATTGTATGATTCACAGTTTTTAAAAAAAACAAGTTCCCCCTGCTCTGCACACTTTTTTTAAGAACACATGTGCAACCTACTGTAATCCAATACGACAGTTCTGCCAGAAATTCTACATTTACCAAGCTTATACATTTTCAGTTTTTGTGACAGAAAGGTGATAATTCTACGTTGTGATTATTATTAAGGTTTAATAAGTGGTAGAGGTGTAGTGGTCCACAACATTAGTGTACATGACAATGAACACTTTTTAGTTTATGTACTCCAGTTTCACCACAACCCAGCATAATCACAAAGTACAATCATCAGCTTTCTGATAATGTAAACAAAACCTGAAAATCTATAATCTGTAGCAGAGCTGCTGTATCATATTGCTTTAAATTGCACCTTTTCCTTCTACTTTGGTGCATAGTGCATACATATACAAGAAAGTAGCTCTGTGCATTTCCTGCTGCATAAAATAAACATATTATGTAGTGAATCTGAGTTACCACAACAATATTACTGGATTAACTTGAGCTACTAAATACACTTAATTTGATTATTTGATTATGTTTGCTGAAAACACCCACTCTATTCCTTGAAAATGCTTTTCCCTAGATACAAGAGTAATCTAAGATATTGATATAGTTCAGCAGGAGAACAAAATCTGTGAACTCAGATCGTCTGGAAGACATAACATTGTGATAATGTTATATACTTAAATAGAGCTAAAATGATAGGCAGAACGTTAATTAATATTTTGAGAACAAATGTATGTAAGTTATTTATCAAACTGAAACACATCCAGCTTAACTGGACAGATCAAGCAAATTGAATATGTCTCCTTATGTCTAAGAAAAAGCTATAAGCAAATTTCAGTAATTAACAATGGATCACTTGATCAGTTTTGGAAATCATTGTTAGTTGCAGCCCTAAGCTGAGATGTAGCCTTTTTTTGGTGAATAAAACTGTGATAAACAGTGTATCACATTCAGTTTTTCAACATATTTTAATTTTTAGCTCAATACAGTTACGCTTCAACTACAGCTAAATCTGAATTGACTCCAGCTCACTACTACAATAAGGGAAACAAATTTTTTATCCACCGTCAAAAAAGAAAAAAAAAATCTTCTTTCATGTTTGACATACTGCCAAGCTCATCACTATCTACCTCAGGACAGACACAGCCTCTTTTCCCACTGTTGCTCAAACAGCTCAGTTAGAGCAGCATTGTGGAGGCGCCCAGTGAAGGACACTGACTCTCTATCTGCTGTCTGTACCAATGTGACTGAACGTGTCTGAGTGTGTGGGCCGAGCTATGCTTTCTGTGCATTTTGTGGTTGTCAGTTTTAATGTGTCTTACTGGCAACTGTAGCTTCAGCACATACTTCCATTGGCCACTCTCAACTTTGGTAATTTGATCTTAAATGGTTTATTTGATTGCGCCCTCATCTATCCTGGTGGTGGGGTGAGGGGTGATTCCCTTTGCTGTCTACATAGGGTATGTTTGACATGTTTTTTAAGGTTGTGTGTTAGATGTATCTGATAGTTGAGATGCACATTTTATACAACACACCTGTATAGTTGCCATTTATCTTCCCATTTCCTTAAAGTGATACACGCGCCATTTTACATTATAGGCTTATCCCCCTCATGGATATTAGTCAAACATTATAGCAAATATAAAATTACCTTTATCGCAGACTGTCCAGAGTTATGCTATACCGGTCGAATAAAAGTCGACCGGTGAACGCAACAGTTAGGTACCAATACAAATTGTGATAGTATTAATAACAACATTATAACCATTACATTATTTAATTTGTATTGGTGGAACTAAACTTTAGAGCTGTCCTTATCCCTTCTCTGTTCAACCTGCATTACCTAACTGTTGCGTTTATTAACCTTTTTGTGCACCAACAATGTTTTCTACCCCG
>JANJYP010097136.1:0-12556 GCA_024605115.1 Rastrelliger brachysoma | reverse complement strand
CACACACACACACACACACACACACACATCTGGTGCATCTGTCAGAGTTATGAGGTAATACTGCATTTACTTCCTAATGGAGAGAACAGCTCCAAGCTAGAAACATTAGGATAAACTTTGGAAGAGTGCTGATTGAGAAGTGCTTACACTGTTATAGTGTTACATACAATACATCAAGGCTGTATCCACTTTGTGTATCTAGAAACATGAAACAATGACACATTTTTTTTTTGTGTGTACTTTGTGAATTGCGTTCTCACTTTATTCAACGTTTAACTAAAAAAATAAAAACAACTATTAATTATTATCATTATGATTGTTGTTAATTGCATTGCCTTAACGTTTTATTTACAATTGCACAACTTCATTTATTAGTATAGTCTTTATACTTTTCTTTTTTTTTTTTTTTGTTACTTCCTGATTTTTTTTGGGAAGGTCTCCAAAGCTAGCAGAGCTGCAGTGTGCATCTCACAACTTTTTTTTTAAAGAAATTCAGTGTAAAATTTGTCTTACTGCTTTTACTCAGACACTTTTACTATATTTTAACCTCATATACAGTATGAATTTTCTGATTATTTACTATCAGTTTTATTTGTTTTCAAATCTCTTTTTATGTCATTTTTAAATATTTCCTGTTTTATTGCTTTTCATGAATTGTGTTTTGGTATATATAATTATTTGTTATTATTGTTACAATTTCTAAAAGTCTAAACCTAATCACAAAATTAGTAACATACTGTACAACTTAGAGCAGTGCTCTTAAGTGGCAGATCCCTGTTCGAATCCTGACCAGAGCGTCTTTTCTCCACGTGTCTACCCCTTCTCTCTCTCTCCCATCTGTGCCAAAAAATATATATAAACAAAAAACCATACAAAGAAACAACAGAGTATAAACAGTGAATTTTGTCAAGTTAATTGTAACACATTCTGGGCCCTGTATTTATTTATTGCTGTAACACAGTTGGTTTATCTGACCTGTCAGTCAAACAGGAGACTCAGTGAGGGTATACAAAATGATCTGGGCGGGTTTTGGACATTTGGGTGTGTCTGGTAACAGGATGTTTTTTTTTTTCCCCAACTTCTGTGACTAATCATATGATTACAGCATGACAACATTTAGATCCTCATTAGATAAACGGCAGCAAGCTGTCAACCAGTCATTAAGTAACCTTTGAAATTTCTGCAACTCTGTAAAATCTTGATAGGAGAAATATGTTGTTGCAGTCTGTTTTATGGCCAACCGAGCCATAAATTCCACAGTAATTTGTGTCTTTAGTACAAAGAATCAAGAGCTGCAGAACATCCACTGACTGCTGCCGCACCATGCATATGTTTATTTTAATGCACTTTTCAAGGAGATGACTTTAGAATGGCAAGTATTTATTCGTATAGAACTACACAGGGCATGTTCATAACTTGCATTTCCATTGTCCCTAAAACATAACCATAACAACTACAATAAAAAAGTGACAAAATTTTTAGGAAATAAAAAAAATAAAACAGGAAGAACGGAATCCATTAAATGGCCAAATATAGGAGTATATAAACAAATAAACATGTGCCACACTGAAATAATAAATAGAAAATAGAAATAGAAAATGGTGAAATGTTTCAAATCAGTGGATATAAATAAGAAAGAATAAGAAAAAAATGTTTGAATTGCAATTTCAAAGTTGGATCCATTCAGTTATAGAACAAATTGGTAATCAGTCCCAAAATATGACCCACTGTATCCATGAACTCCATGTCAATACTACATCCACCTAAAAAACTCCACTGTAATGCACTGACTGAAAAAAACTCTCAACCACTTCCTTGAAATACAGTCAAGTCTTTTAAACATGGTTTACAATATTCTGAGGTCATACACTGCCTTCATGTTGTAAGTCTCATATCTTTAGTGTAGAAGTCAGCAGCTTTCTCAGTTGACAGTATGCATGGGGCTAATAAACTGATGTGTAAAGGAGAACTGGATACCGCATTCAAAGATGGCACCCATTCATTCAGTGATGCATGAAGTCCTAGACTTCCATGTTTGTGTGCACATGAGTCTTTTTCTGGTGTGTTTGAGGCTTTTGACCGTCTTCAGGTTGGCTTCTTGTTCATTTGAATGAGAGTAAAATTATTCAATCATGTAACTCTTTTAGATTTGATGTGTTATTGGACTGAATGGATCAAATTCTGATAGTAAAATTTATCATTTCCGAAGGGGTTTATTTACTGCTGTACAGCTGCTCTTTGTCAAATGGTTGTATACAGGAGAAATATTTTTCAGTTCATTGTGTATCACATGATGGACTCAGACGTTTTAATTACAAAATTTGGCTACTATGTCAAATTGGCTTCACAGAACAATACTGTTTCTGGGGGCTTGGGCTAATGGGCAATAAACCTTTCACTGCTATGCCCATGGATGTATTAACAGCAGTGGATAATGTGTTCCAAGATGGCGCCTCATAAATTCCATTTAAAGCTGCTCATTGGGTGCACAAGCCATTTCAGGCTTCCTCTGGCTTCCACATTTTTGGGCACAAAGAACTGCCCACACACATGAATGCATGAGAAGAATTAATTTACTCTCCTCAAGACCTTCTGATTTTGATTGGACCTAAAGGTTCAAACTGTGATGTGTTTTTTATTTATCCAGCCAAAGCAGCTAAATTACAGAACATCAACTTTGTTAGCCAAGTATAACACCTTTAGTAAACTAAAAGCTTCATTGCATAGACCCAATGAATAGAGTTAATGTTTGTTTTACTGTTGTCTTTCTAAGTATTACCTTGGCTTCCATCACAGTGTTAAGCAAACCTGGAATGATTACTCAGCATTTTACTGTGGAGGAATGAAGCCTATAATCTAGCCACTTATTAAAGTATGGGCTCAAAAGAATTGTCTTTAGAGAAGACTGATACTGCAGCTTGCATGTGCAGATGTGATCACTGTATATCCCTCTTCAGGAAATGAACAGTAGGTAGGTTTTTGGAGAAAGAAGAAAGTCCCATCACAGAACAGAACTGGACTATAAATGTTTCTATACTGATAATAATTAGCCATTTACCATATAATAAGCACATTTTTTATTTGTAAAATCACAGCTGTCTCATAGCAGGTACAAAGATTGTTACCAAGTATAATAAAATAAGTAGAAGTTTTACAAGCAGGGACTGATGCTTTTAACTGTTGGTTTTTAGTTTAAGGTTAGTTAAAGGTTCTTGTGTATTTGCCTTTCTGATGGAGTGTGGCTGATGCTACTCCGTGAAGGGTATTGATGATGATGATAGTAAATGGTTTGTAATCTCAGTCAAGATAAATGAGGAGCCAGTGAAGTGAAGACAGCACTAGTGTTATGGGATTGACTGTTTAAATGAGGAAGGCATGAGGAGAGTGCAGCAGGCTACAATAATCGGGTCAAGAGGATTTGCATTAAAGGAAAGCGAGTATCACTTCTCCAGCTCATCATTTAAGTTATAATGTGCTGCAGCTTTGATCCACTGTACGATGGCTTGAAGAGACCAAAGAACCTTGTGTAAAAATTACAAAAAAAGCTTGTTTCATGAGAGTCTCATATTTTCATGAGTCATTTGGTGGTACTGAGTCAAAGTCATTCAGAAAGTGGAAAGTACAGCAAATGTGCCAGTTAGTAGGAATATGAAAACCGCAGAAAGGATGGTAAGTATGACTTTGTGTTGCTGCACATCCATATTACTGGTGATTTGTCAAACACAACAGACCAGTGTGATTCCCTGATGGCTATTTTAAGTACTGTTACCTCATAGCAAGGAGAGCCTGAACGTGTCTGTGACAGTTCATACTGTAAATCATGAACGGTGTCTAAAGACACAGTAATGCTTATATGACCAAGTTCAAAAGAAGAAAGAAATAAAACAAAAACAGACATCAACGGCTTTATCACTGGCTTTAATTGAAAGGCACTGCAGATGTACTTTTGAACCTGGTCCAGGTTAAGACTGAATGTCTGATTCTCCCATTCCAACCCTTTCTCACGAAAATACATGAGAATGTCACATATTTTAATCTATTGATTCATCATCTGGGCCGAAACTTCCACTTTTTTCGTAACAGTTGGAAGTTTTTTTTTTTCGTGTCAATAAGCACGACTTTCAATAATGTTTTGTCCAGGAGCTTTATCAGAAAGTGGCTCCCCCCATTTAATTCGTAAAATTTTCATGAGTAATGTGTTTTAATTTAATGTATTTTAAATTGGTAGTTTTGCATTGATATTACATGAAAATACATCCGCAATACTTTTTGTACAATATCATATGAATTATGGTACTGCACTGATCACTCGTATTACTGCATGTATTCAAATTCATATGATATTGTACAAAAAGGAGTGCATGCATTTTCAAGCGATATAAGATTAGAGGATGAAACCACACACATTGCAAGACTACCAATTACAATACATTAGTCAACACAAAATGAAATGAAAAAAAGACCAATAAGCGCGACAGAAGAATATTGAAAGTCGAGCTTATTGACACGAAAAAAGTGGAAATTTTGTGTCCCAGATGATGAATCAGTAAATTAAAATACATGACATTCTCACATATTTTCATGAGACTTGGTTGGCTTTTGTTGGCTGTCTACACATCCCTGCAGGAGTTCAGCATGCAGTTTCCTTCTTTTAATGTGTTTCTTTAATTTAAATGTGAGGTAACCTAAGGCCTAATACATACAGTACATTAACTTTAGGTCTGTTTAGCTAAATAAAGTACAGTGAACTATGATGCCCTTAACTGTAACACTATTCTGTATTCATCTTTAAAGGAATAGTTTACCGAAAAATGAAATTCAGTCATTATCATCTCACCCTCATGTTGATGAACACTGCGGGGTAATTTTTTATTCCTCAAAGTGCAGCTGGAGACCTGGGGGGGTTGTCGCCGTCCACCAAAATGTCGTCATTTTTTGATGAACTATTCCTTTAATCATTCTTAGTGCTCATTTAGAATTTCTGAAATATGTTTTCCTCATCTTCCTTAGTTAACTAGAAATAACTACTCTGGTTTTGTGCTTAATAAATTGGTCTATTAAATAGTGTTCATGGAAATGTTACCTACCTATGTACCTCGACTTTTGATATAGTATACATTTTTTGCCTGAGAGACAAAAATGCTGTTGTCACTGTAAGCAACATCTTAGGCATATTTTCCTCATGTGCACTTTGTATTTGTATTGAGACACATTAATGCTTGGATTATGGCTGAAGGGAGGCAGCATCAAAAAGTTATGGGTAAAAATAAATCTGACTCCTTAGTGTAATTCTCCCCTATTTGCACCTCCTTCTGTTGAGCATCTACTGTTGCTGTGAATATTAATACTTTCCTCATCAGACATAGGAGTTACCTAAGGCGAATCCATCTCCACCCATTTATTTGCTTATTATCCAATGGAAATGAGTTGAGTTGGTGGAATCAACACATGATTTTTCCTCAAACTGGCCAGTGAACAATTTGTTCCTAATGTCTTCACAGGCGAGGAAAGTATCCTCAAGAAACCTGTTTGAATACACCAGTCATATAGAAGGGAGTCACATGCTTTTATTTGAGAATAAAGTAAACACTGAATGTGTGTTCATGGCTTTATGAGGCGCAAGGACACATTTTCTAAGCTTTTCATAATTTCCAAATACATTAGGAACTTGGTGACAGTACAGCCACACCCTGGGCATCATTTGGATGCTGAAGAAAAATGGCTATTTCTTCCAGTTTTTACATTTAAATGAATGAATGAATGAATGAATCTCATCAGTTCACTGTTAGACATCTGTTCCTGTAATAAAAGCCGACAGTTATTAATTAAAGAAGCAAAAGTCAGAGCACCACAGGAAACCTTTACTTTCATCCACCCACATGAAGTCACCTTGCAACATGCATCAAATAAAACCTTTACCACAGATGTCAGGTCAGACAATTGTTAAAAGCTGTGTGTGACATTAACGTCACCTTTGAAAATGCAATTATTCACAATTCTCTGTCAAAATATTACTGTGAAAGGGTTTAATTTTGAATGGTCTGTGTTAAGTTACTGCTCACACACAAGGGAATATATGTCAGACATGTTTTCTAAACGATGATGAAAGATTCGGGTCCGCTCACCTCTTGATGATACAATCCAGAGTTTGACGATACAATGTTGATACAAAATAAGTAATTGAGTCACCAATTGTCATTAAAGAAACATTTTCTTCCAGTGTTTTGTAATGTTTTAGATGCTTATCAGATCGTTATTTTCTCCCAGAACATATAACAGCTTGTAACTCATAGGATAGTTTAACAGTGGTTGCCTAGCAGCACCATAACAGTGCAATGCTTTGCAGGGAAATATGGTGGTGTGAGTAATGACCTGCAGACAACAGAACATGAATGCAACAGCTCAGTGTTATAAATACTTCCTTATGGAACATTTTAGAGTCGCTCTCTTTTTTTTTTGCAGTTGATGAATTAAGTAATGTAGTCTAACAGCAAGTGTGGGTCAGCTTTTCACCTTTTTATTCACACAGATTTGGAGGAGTGAAGTTAATTTCACAGCATAGTGACCCCTGGAACCAAAGATCATTTTAGCTTACTGACAGAAAAATGCTACAGCTATCCTCTTTCTATTTGGCTTCAAGCTAAAAGCATTTTTGAATATTCAACGGAAAAGTGCTACATAGAGGTATTTCCTCTTGACATTTAGTGCATTGCATAGCATTGTCCACTGTATATATCATAGAATATTCATACTACTACTTACAAATAGATGCTTATTTACTTATCCAGAAAAAACAATATTTGTATGAGTCTGGGGCTGTGTTACTTTTCGACTGATAAATGTAAGAAAAATATTATTTTTTTGGTCACAACCAACACCTGAGGACATGTTCGGTTTTTTAGCTGCCATATGCTTCATTATGTTTGCCAGCTAGTTGCGAACTGTGCATGTCTGCTGTTTTGTGGTGGGCAGGTACTGGCTGGTGATAATGAAATTTTTAGGGACCAAAAAATGAAATAGTGGGCTAAAAGAGGAGGATAAAATGCTGTCTATATGATGTGTGAGGAGTTAAAGAATTGGGGATAATTCTCTTATTTTCTTCATTGTTTCAGTACAAGAGACTCCTTTCACATCACACATAATTGTTTGTACCCACTGTTAATGGGGAGATCACATGCTGTATGTAATTTTGTGTCATAGAATAATAATGTTTGAAATTTCTATTCAACTGTTAAAGTTACTTCTACTTCCTCATTAGACTGACATCTTTTTTTCTTTGTTTTGTTTTACACCTGTCTGCATTGCTGTTCATATATTTGTTGCTATGGCCGTTGCTAGGGTTGTTTCAGATTTTTTTTCTCAGTCATGTCAGATTGTATTTGAGAAGTTTCCATTTGAAATACACAACAAGAATGAAAAGTGAAATCCTATTACTATTGTGAAGTCCAATCATAACAGAGTGAGCACATCTGGAGGGGGGTCTTAAAGAGACAGGAGTTAAAAATGAACTAATTCTGACAAAAGCTGAACTGAAAAGGGTAAATACAGGTAAATAATTTTTTTCTTTTTTGCTGTGAATCATGCAAATATATTCCAGTAGAGCCCTAGAATAAATACCTAGACAGGTGTCTGTTATGTCCAATTTATAGCTACATTGATTTTATTGTTGTCTAATAGGGGTCATCTTATCAACATAAGACGATGTCATGGTGACCATAGTAAACAATTACCAACACTATTTCATTGTTCACATCTACTGTTTATTCACTCTACTTTCAGCTGTTTAGGCTTGTTTGCTGAAAACAGCTGCCTCTGCAACTGGAAACAAGACTAGTGCAGCAGTTAGACTAAACCAAAACGAAAAAAAAAAATCCCAAAGCCAAAACAATGAACTGAAAAACACCACAATTCTTCATAATGATAGAGGGGGAGTACAGTGTCAGGTGAAATTGTCTGTGGGTTTGTTACCATGAGGTGCTCCTGTTACATCCTAAATCACATGATGTATTACAATTTTTAAATAAGCTTTATAATTCTTTGTTTCACATTTTTCAACAATACAAGGTTGGCTTTGTTATGCAGTTGAGACATAGCTACATTTTGTCACGAACTTCTTCAAGCATATGGAACTTTTCATGAGCCCATATATTCTGCGCTTCTGTGAGGGGTTGGTAATAAAAACAAACTCATAAGCAATGTCTTTATAGTCTGCTGAGCATCTCAAATGCTCATTTTATTTTATAGTTGTGGAACAATTACTTTAATGGTACTGTGTCATTGCCTTTCCCTAACAATTCACGTTTTAATCTTTGCCAGAACACTGGCTAACACATTTCTTTGTTAAGAGATTTGTGAGTTAATTTAATAGTTAATTTGTAAGTGAATTCAGTGGGACTTCCAACAAGGTTCACAGACAGTACATAATACTATTCAGCTTTCCAGACAGTGAGATGTAAGTTAACTCAATATGTAACCAATTATAAATCAATTAGTGGGGACTTGCCTAAAAAGAATTTTGTTTTTGAAGATGCTAAGATGTTTGTTGGGAGTGATGAGCAAGAGAGGTGAGATTCAGATGGTGTGGACACATGCAAAGGAGAGATGTTGGAGGTGACAAGCAAAAGAAAAAGACAAAGGACGAAATGAGTTATATGGATATGGTGAGGGAATACATAAAGTTTGTTGGTGTGACAGAGAACGATGCAGAGGACAGGAAAAGATGGAAATGGAGAATCCGCGGTGGCGACCTCTAATGGAACAGCCTATAGAAGAAGGTCGAGCTTGCTTGTCCTATCACTTAACCAAAGAATACTACATTTTACTTAATTAACATTTTAATGCAACAACAAAGATATTTAAAATGCCAGTCCTAGGGGGAAAAAAAGTCTTAAGATGAGGGGATCTGCAAAGATAGAGGGAGAAATGGCAAAATGTATGAAAAGGTAAGGAGAAAATCCCGCTCTTTGTGACATCATCACCCCATCATGCTCACATCCAGACCAAACAGGACTATCCGTCTGGTTTTCATTTACTTCTTTTCTTCCCTGTTCACCCTCTCTATTCCCTCCCCTTTTCTTCTGTGGGAGGAGGAAGGTGGCAGAACTCCAGAAGTTTGGAAGTTCGTCCCATCCCAGCCTTGAACTCAGCACCACATCCCTCTGGTTTAAGACTGAGAGGGTGTCTGTCTCTTTCTGTCTCAACCATTTCCCCCTTCACTCAGGACCCCCCCCACCCCCCCGCACATCTCATATCAGTGACCTTATCACTGCCTTCCTTCGGGAGGTGCTGGAAAAGTCCAGCAAGGGGAATTTACGAGGAGGATAATGACCAAAAGTCCAGCTTGAATTTTACATAACTGGGTTTTTCTTCAAATACAAATACAGTGGAGTACAGCAACTTCAGCTCAGGGTAAGTCCTAAATCTGCTATGCTGTTCTCTGCGGGGTGGATGCTGCAGAACTAAGTTTCTGCTTTTTTGTTTGTATTTACAAATACTTGTTTCATTTCCCAACTTTTACTCTCGCATGCACATGCTGATTATAAATAGCACACTGACCAAGGCATAGTGTCTAGTCATAACATGGAAGCTCTGATTCTTGTCATAATCACAGGGTCACACAGAGTTTTTGGCTTGTAGCTCATAAATATCAGACAACAACCACAACGACCACTAAACCTATACTTTAGTGGTAAGAGGGCTGCAAGGGCAAGAGGTGAGCTGCAGTTAGGGTGAAGGAAGAGCCCTCAGCAATGTTATGTCTCCGAAAAATGGAGAGTGATGCATGTGAGTGAAGAGGGGCGTGTGCGTGCTCGCTTTCTTCTCAGTATGTCTTAAAATGGTTCTATTGTGTTTGACATTTTTGGTTCTTGTGAACCCTATTTTACTGTGAAAAGTGAAATCTCTGAAGTGCTGCATTTGTAGTCTTAAGATGTGATTCCGGATCAGTATTAGAGCTCAAAAGAGCTGATTTGCACTGGTTAACTTAACTTAATCACAGTCTGCTTTCAATGAAAAAAAAGGCAGTTTTGTGTAATTAACACTAGTGTAACACAGGAGATCATTTAAATCTTATATGAGGACCTGATGATGTTTTTGCACTTTGTTGGTCACTTAGTTACATGCAAATGGAAAGAGGGAATCTGTGGTCAAAAGTGCAATCACATCCATGTTTCAAAATCCCTACACCCACAAGTGACTTCTACTGGAGAGTAGTTGGATGTGGAGAAATTTCCACTGCATCAGTAACCCAAAACCACACCCTCTCTCCGAAATGAGTGCAAGAGTGGAAAAGTGTGAAGAAAGTCTTTTCCACACTACTGGCCAGATGAACCAGGAGAACCAGAAGGGTTTTGGTCCGCTGAACGAATGAGGTGGGGTGGGTGGGTGGGTTGTATGGTGGTGGTAGTTGTGGTGGTGGTAGTGGGCTGTGGGATTTAGGGGTCCAGGTGTGAGTCATTAATGTTCCACTTCTCCTACAAGGCTGTCCAACCAGAGGAATTCAGCTGTGTCTTCATTGCAATGTTTTATTGTATGCATGTGGGATTTGATGCGCAAATTCAGTTATTTTACTCTGTCAAGTCATAACATAATGAGATTACATTGGGAAGGACCAAATTCTCATGAGCTACTGGTTTCTTTATGGGTTAGCTTTATATTTTCACGTAACCTGTTGCTATGATACAAAGAGGAAAAACTTGATCTTCATTCAAAAGCAGGAGGAAACTTAGTGTGTGCTCCAGATGTGGTATTTGCAATAAAGCATTTCTTTAACATGATTTACTGTCAGTATTATCACAATGCTTCAACTCATTTTGTTAGCTGGTAACTAATGAGTTTTTGCAGAACTGCATCACAGATTCAGAAATACAGTGTAAATCAGTATGTGTAGGTTTTATTGCCAGTCCACCCCCTCTAGATTTCTGTCTTTTTTTCCCTCCATGATGCAGCACAGATGTCTGGAAGGCAGGAACAATTCTTTAAGAAATGTCTAGACTCAGAAAGCTACTGCTGCAATGTTCTCTTTTAGGGGAGCATCTATCAATAAGGGGAACTACATTAAAAAACCCATTCACTCTGTCACATACTAGTTAATGAAAGAAGCGAACAGGGTATACTGGTTGATTATGACAGGTCATGATTGAATACTTTTTTTTTGCCAATTAAAGAGTTGATTAAAAAACATAATACAACTACTATACCACAGGGCTGTTAAATAGTATTTAAGGATTTTTTTTTTGGAAAAAAGAAATTAACTGACCTCAGTTAGCTGTTAACAATTAGTTCCTTGTTGTAAGCTATTTCGTCATGTATTTCTCCTACATTTCTCCTAACCTATACTTCATAAGAGTCAAATTCAATACTTGATCTTAGCAAGTCCAAATGCTTACATTGGCCATGATGCTTGAACACACATCTGCTAGGTGTCAGACGGACTAATGCACACCAGCTGTGTGAAACTGCCCGCCCAGCCTGCCTCCCCTTCCTCTTTTAACTTTGTCATTGATTCTTCTCTCATCTGTGCCACACATGTCACATCTTCCCAGCTGAGGGTTGGATGTACAGATCCACAAATGTGATTGCACTCCTTAGACTCCACATGTACAAATAGCAAAGTCACACAGATTACATTTCCTTGCATGATGACCAGTGAGTGGGAGTGTTGAGGTTGTTTCACATTCAGAGTTTTATAATGTAGAAAGGAGACATCGTATATGTTTCTGATCTCTGGGCTTCACATATGTGAACTTGTGTGTCTTGTGCACTGAGAAAAAACAAGCTGTCATGATTTACTATTTCTGCATTGTTGACGGTAATATGTACAAGGTTTCAAGCCAGTTAGAATAGTATTGATAAGTGCTTAGGGATCATGTGCAAATGTGATTCATTAAGTTCAAGGCATCCTGTGTGGTTTGCACATTATTGATTATTAGAAACATATTACCTCAGACAAATTCCAACTGCTGAGTGAAAATTGAGTAATTCAGTAATTTCCTCTGTGCACATGTGTGTGTATGTAAGTTTGACATAAAAATAAGCAGCATTAGCAAATGGAAAGAACAAAATTGTATTTCTCCTAAATTGTGGAGTGGGATATGATGTAATTCCTTGCTGCACCGTCTGAGAGGTTATTTGCCAAAATAAATGCAAATCTGCCAATGTGGCAGGATCCCTACCAGATGTATTTATAGGCAACTTTTTGGTAGTAGGAAAATATGTGTTTTCGGGGAAATGTAAGTGTAATTTTATCTGGATTGATGCTACTCTTCAAATACCAGACAGAAGGTCTGTGTCTGCAAAATGTTCTCACTACTCTGGTATTGCCTCTTAGCGTAGGTCATTAATAGAGAAAAAATTTATATAGCTGCAGTCAGTGTCAGTTTGTAAGAGAAAAGCCTTTAATANTGTGTGTGTGTGTGTGTGTGTGTGTGTGTGTGTGTGTGTGTGTGTGTGTGTGTGTGTGTGTGTGTGTGTGTGTGTGTGTGTGGTCTTAGCTATAAATGTAAGAGTGTAAGAGCTCCAGCTGCAAGTGTGCAGTAGAGTTTTCATTGGTGGGCTG
>JANJYP010097127.1:0-12256 GCA_024605115.1 Rastrelliger brachysoma | reverse complement strand
AAAAAAAGGAGCTTGTGAGCAGTAAGAGCTCTGTGCATCCAATGCTTCAATGACTTGAGTGAATGAGCGAGAGGAGTAGAAGCCCGGCACATTCATCTGGATCTCAAACTGTGAATGACTCATTGTTTTTCAGTCTGGCTGGACGCACTCCTGCCCACCTGTGTGCCTTCTCTTCAACAAGATGGGGAAATGAATACCAGTCCACTGGGGCTTCTGTTTCTCTTTGAAAGCATTTGTTGAATCCGGTAAATAATAACTACCTCTGGATTCTTGAGAAAAAGCAGCGACGTCTGACTCACTCTCAAGTGGTCAGCACTGCTATATGTTTGTGTTTACATGTGCCAATCATAGTCCGCCGAGACCGACCGCAAACAAGAACAAGCGTCTGAAGTGGTCGATACCAAGCAATTACTATAATGACACAGGTCCGACTGCAAGCAATTACCAAAACTAACATTTGCTTGTGTGTTTTCAGCTATTTGAAAGGCTGAAGTTGACCTCTGCCTGCGGGTGAGGTGACCTCCTCTTATCTCACAACAACAAGACACATGAGGAAAAAAAGAAAAAAAAACCCTAATCCAGCATTATTAGATTCCAATCAGGATACTTTGGGCTAATTTAGAAAGTGCTGAGTCAGTTGGGGAAAGATGCCCAGAGGGATACACACAGCGTGAGGCCTTGGACAACCTCTAACTAAGCCACAGAAAAAGTGAAGTGCTACATCTTTACTGCGGTCTATCTTTCGGTGGTTAAACCATGTGATCTGTAACTTTACATGTTCTACAGAGGCTGCTGATTCTAGTGCGGGTCAGGGACGAGAGCAGACATCGCCGACGCTTTAATGAGAGGAGGCTGAGACGGAGCATTGTTAACGGAAAGGAGAAAAGTGTGTTACTACACATGGGGCGACTGTCACTGTCCCTAGCCTTCGTACAAAGACTAATCCGGTACTATTGTTCCTCTTCCTGACCTCACCTCCTGTGGACCAGATACAGGAAATGTTTTACATATTTCATCAGAAACACAGGTCAAAGTCTCCAAGTGTGACATACACAAATAACGGCATCAGGGTACAAATGACCGCAGAGGCAGGCCGGTTTACTAAAAAGGAACAATCGATACAAAGTAAGTAAGATGAACAGCCAGTGGAGATCCATTATGTCCTCGCAGCCTCTGTCCTCTTTTCTTTTGTCCTGGCAGAGCGCTCCTCTAGTTTCATCTTCTGTATCAGCAGGATTAAAATAGGCCTATTCTTACATATCTGTGTTGGAACGTACCCAAAGATACAGGGGAAAGTGTTTTTTTTTTTTTAAATTTGATGACCATTCAAAACAATTCCAGCAAGGGTAAAGGAAAGGATTTGCGAAGGATTTAAAAAAGAAGTCTTATAGTTGTCGTTTCAGTCCTAACATCGAGACACGTGTCATTCCGTGTCGATTAAATCCACTCAAAGGAAGGAGAGAGAGAGAGAGGGAGACAGAGAGAAATGAGTGGTCATGCCAGTCAGGGATTACGGCTGATGACCAGCTGAGGCCGGAATGTACTTGCAACAAGAATCAGGGTTATGAAACTGATCCTTAAAGCGCTCCGAGGGGCAGGCGGGCTAGATGGGAGACGCTCGGATCTACTGCAGCAGAGATCAGACAATAAGGATGCTGTTTTCAATGCAAGGGGGGGGGGGGTTGCATCTTCAAGGAAACATGTGAATAATTCAAAATATAATATTGCCCTGCACTGGGGGAAGGAGTGTTAAATGCAACAAACTGGATTGGTAGCATTGTGTGTGGGAAAAACCTCATCTGTTAACTTAACTGACTGGAACACAAAAATTGGCACTGATGAATTAACAGCAGTCAAAAAGCCTAAAAACATTTGAACCTGATAAGATACTGGTAGCGTAGAGTGTCTGCCTGGATCCACCTGGGTCATCAGACATGTAGACAGACACACACACACACACACACACACACACACAAGCTGACCTGAAACCTGAATGGCAACAGAACAAGATCTGGATCCAATTACTCAGAGTTTAATTTGAAATCCTGGTCCTGGGTCGGATCTCGTTATACAGAAACCACAGATGACCTCTTAAGACATCTGTCACAAAGCAGTGCAAGCCTAAATAAACAAATAAATAAGAAGTGTTGTTTGCTTTGACTGACTCTTTGTTTCAGTCTCATGCTGCCCCGAGGGTTGATTATTATTCTCTTCTTGTTCAACCAGTCGGAGTGTGAACACCTGAAATATCCTCTTGACTCCACTCAAATGTGCTTCTTGGGCGGAGGCGGGTTTCAAACCTGCGATTGTAACAGTGGCGGTAAAAAAAAAAAAAACTACCAGAGGGAGAGAAGGACAACGACATGTAAAGGAATCTTCCATTACGACATACAACCTGCCTCGCATTCTTGGAGACTTTATACGACAGGAAGGTGAGTTTAAAGTTAAGGGCGAGTCCTGTGAGCGTTTCAGAAGATTTCACTACTGCTGGCAGAGCATAATGGGAGTTTTCTCCTAGCTGTAGCTGCGGGGATATGAGACCTTAAAAAAAAAAAAAAGAAAAAAAAAAAAAGAAGAAGAAAAACAAGGTTTTTGTTGCATCCTCATTCACAGTCGCAATACAATTATGTGTTTTTGAGTCGCATAAAAACACAGTGTGTTTCCTGATTTTCATGCTTAATAAGGTGAAGTTAGAGGAAGGACAGGTTGCTTATCAGCTACCACCTGAGTACTGACCAAATACCCCCCCCTCCTCCTCCTCCTCAGACGTCGCTCAACCCCCGCAGCTTGAATGACAGGTTAGATGCTTCCTCTCCTGCTGCGGGTGCCCAGTAAAAAGCCTGCAGGACAATGTTCTTGGCGTGCCCACAGTTGTACCTGTCAAATGATTTAACTCACTTGCTTTAAAGCAGATTAAAACTTTAAAAAAGAAGTTGTAATTGCTGGCGAGGAGGACAACGACCGAATGAAGTAACGGGTTTCCAGGCTGAGGGAGATGTCTAAATATACTTAATTGGGATTTGTAGGCCGTAAAAAAAAAAAAAAAAAAAAAGGTCTCAGTCGCCCTCCTAGTGACAATGAGGCTGCGGGACTGTGACTTAACACGCCGACCATATGTCTAGACATATGGGAGAAGGAGATTACATTAATTATTTCTTACTAGGAAGGTGAACTGGTTAACCACAGTGATTCTGACCCAGACTTTTTCACTTGCTTCACAGAACGCCGCCAGTCTTTCTTTTTCTATGCATATTCCATTTCTATCATTTATCTGTATTAAATGTATATTCTGGTTTTAATTTGAGGAGATGATATTTGCTCTGATATCATGACGAGAGCGTATGTACATTTCTATCACAGATGAGTACAGTATGCAAACAGATTCCAGTTGTGCGCTCCGTTCACTGTAATGATGATAATTGTGGCGTTCAAAAGTATTGTATTTTTCCTGCTGCGTCAGCTAAAGCAACAGAAAGTGAAACATCTATTTCCCCCTGCAGGATTAAAAACAGTGACAAAGCATGATGGTACGGCCCGATCCGCACACTCACATGTGACTGCAAAAACACACACACAGAAGTAGCTTATGCATCACATACACACACATACACACACACTCGAGGACAAACTTCAGATGTTCCTCTCTCTTAATCTCAAATATGCACACGCTACAGGACTGGATAAAATAATGGTGCATCACACAGGCTACAGGATAAAGATTATAGCAATGCAACGCCTCATGTGATCTCGTGGGGAAGCAGATGTACAAACAATAACAAAAACAACAAGTCTTTCTTCCACATTAGCCGTCCAACGCTCCCACACAACAGCTGCAGCTCGTGTGTCGTCTTTAATGTAGTCAACCTTTCAAATGTCCTCTCATTCACTTCCTCTCATTCCACTTATTTCTCTATTTGGCTGTTGCGACCACTCTCACAAAAGTAGTAGTAGTTGTAAACAACCAGATTTTTTCGAAGCCTAAATATCAAACGCGGTATGGATAATGCGTGATGAGTCTGCGAGCAGTTCTGGAGGTTTAAGACTGGATATAAAATCCGGGTCATAAACACCCTCCCATCACTAGATAATCTGGGATGAACATCGGTACCCATCAAGGTCCCCGAACAGATTTCTCCTCCAATTATCTGGAGGGGTGAACTGGAGATAAACCGAGTCCGGCTCTAGAGATACAGAAAACCCAACAGGACTATAAATCAGTATGAGGTTTACAACATTATAAAGGAATCCTGCAGGAAGCAATCTCCATTACCAGCCTGGCCAGCCTGAAGACTGTGTGCAGGGGAGACGGAGGGGGGACAGCTCTGACCGGTCAGAGCAGGGCTAGGGGTACAGGAGGAGGTCTGACCACAGAGAGGAGAGACGCCAACAGCTGCCTGCTTGGACAGTGAAGACCTGCTCTGTCTGTCTTTAAGCTTTATGACATAGGAGTAAGTTACAATGTTTAAATAAACAGCTTCGACTTCTGTCACTGCAGTGATGCGAATAATGCATAGCATGCAAATGGGCTGACAGCTACACCGACTGAAAGCATTTCTTGGAAATGTGTCAACAACATTGAGATGTTTTAGATCAAACTCACGCCCCCTTACACATCTCCACCCTGATATTTAGCCGTTTCAATATTCACAACCACACAGAAGACAGCTCTCCTTGACCACGGACGTAGGAGGAAACCGTCTCTCTTCAAAGCAGACGGGGATTTTCTGCCTCCCACACTTTTCAGACTGGCAGAAGCAGAAATGTGGGGCCTTTGTGACCTAAAAAGATGTTTGATGTTACATACCATTTATCCCCTCTGAAAATGGGAAGTACTTGGACGTAATAAGAGGGCAGCGCAGTGAAACAGCTTTTGTCAGCTCAGCAGAATGCCAAAAAAAGCAACCAAGCCGTGCAGGAAATGACATAGCCAACACTTTGATGCACATGCAAAGGAACGAGACTACAAAAACAAATATTCTTTTTGGCATGTGTAGATCATTAGTGATATAATGGGCAGCTTAGTAGAAATGATGCAGGACGACGTCATGATGTGAAACCATGTGTGGGGTGAAAGGAATGCAGTGTTGATAGATGCCAAAGACGCGAATAAGCTGCGTTGACAAGGCCATGCCCAAACACACGCAGGAGGGAGAGACATGTGGCTAAACTTTGCCTCAAATTTTGGATCTGTACAAAACCAAAAATACAGCATTTATAAAACAAACATGCATGTTACCACAAAATTACAATGCATGCGAAAAAACAGAAACTCACAGACATGACAAGATGAGACAAGTTGATGTCTACTCATGACGCTGCAGTTAACTGGTGGATTCTCATAAATAGAGCTAATCTTTTGACATAAACCAGTAGATTTTTTTGGAGGGGGGTGAAAAGAAAGAGAGATAATGATGGACAGTTAGTTGACCACAATACAGGAAGCACCGTTTAATAAGTAATTGGGGTGAGAAACGTTGCCATGGATGGCTGTCTGTTTGTGGCAACAACACAAAGGCAAGGATGTTGACTGTGGAGTCATGTCAAAGCTCGCTTCCAGCCTCAGCTTTCCAGCATTAGCGATTAATTGGCCATTAGCCCTCTGCAACCGCTGCCTGGTCAGATGTGGACGAGCCCTGCTGATGGTGCATCGCTCCCCCCTCAGCGAAGAATGGGCCAAAACAAAGCATCCACTGCTCTGACTGGCACGTGTGACATCTTGCTGCCAACTGCTCTATTGTCTATGAAATGAAAAAAAAGGAAGAGGGGGGAAGCAGGCAGAGAGAGCAGGCAGGGGATATTCCCCTTTTTTCCTGTGTGCAAACATAAAAAGGGTGTGCAATGTCCTGGGTGATGTTTGGATATATTTGGAGGATGCTGAGCAGCAGCTGAAGCCAGGAATCATGTGGGAAATCCCAAGCTAATCCTCAGGTGGCTCTCAGGATGATTAAAACCCCTAATTCGAGCTGAATTAGACAACTCTATAAAGATATTTAAAGAGCCCGCAACCATACACACATGCTGCTAAGTGGAGTTACCATGCCAGTGACATCTATGCATCTACCACTCCTTATACATAGCCACTCTTCTTTTTTTTGTTTCACAAACTGTATCGCCTAGCAACAGTGCGTTGCTAGGATTGCACAGCCTTGCCAGGGAAGACGACCACTCATTTTTTTATCATGCCTTTTTCGCTCGTGTCTCTCCATGGTGTCTCTCCAGCTCCTCTCTGCTGTCGCTCACGGGTCCACACATCGCAGCCTGCCTGAGCCTCTGTTGTCCATTTCAAAGCCACTGTCAGTCAGTCTGTATGTATTCTGGCAGAGTGACGTGGCAGACAACAACAGGATTTACACACAGGACCTTCAAACTTTTTTTTGGTCGGGGGGGTCGTAAAACGCGCTCGCTTTTAGTCTCAGTTAACACAAATGAGAGTGTTGTTTTGGGAGGGTAGAAAAAGCAGGTCTAGAGTCTCAACAGGAGTCAGTTTACGAGCTGCGGGGCGCTGCTGTCACTTTCAGAGTCAAGTTCAAAAGCATAACATAATATTTCTGACTTTAATTAGCCGCTCTAGTGCTCTGCTATTATCTGCGTGAGTTGCTGAGTGTGACAAGTCAACCCCCTTCACATGCCCCTTCCCCGTAGTGACAGCTACTTTATGCTCACAACTGTAGCTACCGAGTTGTAAACTACAACTGAACACCGGTTGTAATGTTAGCAGCATGTCGACGCTAGCTTACTATAGCCCAAAACAGCACTAGCTAGCGCCTCTGTATTCAGGTACGGAGCATTTGTATACTTACTTTTGTGTCTGCTCGAGCCCCACGACTGTTTGGCGATACTGGGGCTCCGTATAATCGCCCTTCCAGCGGATTTCAAAGCGTCCATATCGCAGTCCAAAAAGTGGGGCAAAACACCCCCTCCGTCCAAAGCCTGTCCGCCTCTGTCGAAACACTTGGCTTTTGGTTTTTAAAGCTGCCCTCTCCCCTGCGAACTTTTTTCTGCTGGTTTTTTTCTCCCCTTCGCACGGTTAGCTTTCAATCGATGGTAGATTATCATGTTCGTCCCCCGGTGGGCGGTGTTATGTATGTAAATGAGCCGGATAAACGTGCGTGACGCCCGTTTGTGGAATCACGCGAGTGTGCTTGTTGCAGCAGTCGCATCCCGGGCGGTGCTGCTGCTGCTGCTGCCGCCGCCTCTGCTGTCTCTGCTGTTGCTGGTAATACACGATACAGTTTGACTCCCACCCAGTGTCTTTTGTGACAAATGATTTGGTAGTCATGGCACGGGCTGCGCTTAGACCTCTCATGTTTAATTCAGCCACATGGCTTCTTCTTTTGTTGAGCCCCTAAAAGCGTCGTCTGCTCAAAGGAAATGTCAGTAATGTCACAGGAATAATAGGTTGGAGAGGGGAACTACTTCAATTCAGTCGACTCACTATTTCATGTTGACATAAAAAGCCATAAAGCTGATGTGAAATTGTAATATCCATCATATCCAGTAAGATGTAACCTGAGCATACATCTTTATTTAAATTTTAGTAACAGGATGAAAATATTTTACTCCCCTGCTTATTGTTAAAATTGCCTTTCAGTGCCTGTCTGGTTTTATTACATTAAATATAATAGCATTATTTCTGATCAAGTGCCTATTCCCCATTCCCTGTGCTGCATTATATTCTGCCGGAGTGCTCTGATGGCCAGTGTCATAGCCTACAAGTGATCAGCTACAGGGGAGGGGAAGAATGTACACTTCTTCCTGGAAGACACATTTTATATCTGTGAGTCACAGTTCCAACAAACTGCACCCCTGGAATGATGAACATCTGGAGAGAGCCAACAGCAATTCATATCTAATTGGCTTCTTCTGTGCATGATTAAAAATACATGACCGTTTTCATTTAGAGCTCAGAATGACCCTCGTTGACCTTATATATTCCCTCTTCCTGCAGAGTGTTGTCAGTGATTACACATAAGGGACCAAAATATCCACATACATAGATGGATCCTCAAAACCTCCACTGCCCAAAATATGCCCATAGAACATACTGTAGTAGCTTTTTAATTGAAAATTATTAAAGAAAACAAAGCCAGGTAAAGTTCTTGTATAGGTTTGTAAGTTAAGACATCACACATTTAGTTGTATCTTGTTTGAAAATATATTTAGCCAATCCCCTTTTCTATCTTTGACTTTCACAGAGTTTACTTTGTCAATCTTTGAATGAATCCCTCCAGAGTGAGTGGCTTTCAAAAAATCTTGCCGTACCGGATTTCACAGGAAATGACAAGCTCAGACACAAGAGTGCAACAGGCTAAACTATCCCTGAGGACATATTAGGCAACATCATCACGCTCTATCTTCAATCTAACAGTGACAAAGAACCGGCTTCATCACATACATACACCCACGTACGCACACACACACACACACACACACACACACACACACACACACACACACATACAGACAAAATAACAGATAAAAGGGAGAATTATCACCACATCAGTGTGGCATTGTAAACTAAATGATCCCTCTGTACTCACGCAGGTGCGCTCCTTTTAAATCACTAGCAGCTACAACCCATGCTTCACTGAGAGTCTTAAGACAAAAGAGTGCACCCTGCTAGTAAATCTGCCAGTTTACTGGGGCGTGCAAGACATATTTTGACTTTTAAAGCAGCAATAGTTACAGTAGGTGTGTTTGGGAGGAAAAATCAATGAGATTCTGCTTGGAGGGAGAAGAGAGGCCCAACTGCACATTTTAGGGAAGGGGGGCAGTGGTCAAGAGCAGGTACAGTACATCCATCTGAGATGACTCCTCACTCTGTGGGTTTGTATGAAAGAGAACATCTACACTATTTATTTATACATGACATCAAAAACAAGTAAACAGTATCATAACTTGAGATATGTGAGTAGAGCATATCTGTACATGCACGCTGCTATTTACCTGTACAGCAAAGTCACTCAATCGTGTGATTATCCAAGAAAACCAACTCGTTTTTAATCAGTTTCACTCGATTTCATGTTTTCCAGAGGGAGAGACTGAGAGGAAGCGAGTGGAAGGTGTACTTTAACAGAGAGGACTGCTCACGGACATTATGTTAATTGAGTCAGTCAAGAGAAATGGTGGAGACCTGCCTGAGGTTTCTTTTCTTCAAACAGCTGGATTTACTGTAGATTTCAGAGGCCGTACGAGCATTTGCAGGTACAGCTGTGCCAAAATGCCGACCGCTAGAAAAGACCTTTTTATAATCTGTTAATTCCACATGCTCCACTGTGCCAAACGATGTAGTGCCAAAAACTGGAACTGGAGGAGCAATAAAAATACAGAGGATTGAGTGTAAAATAAATTTATGCCTAACCAAGGCGGCAGTTAATGTAGAGAAAATGAGCAAGGAGGCTTTGCCCACATTTGTCTCGCTGCACAAGTTAATCAAGCGTGTTTGGGGAAACCTGGCATGTGACAGAATGCTGAGCAGAGGGGCTTCTTTCATGCACTGAATTTCAGTGTCCTTGGAAGATGGGAGTATTTACCGAGCATACCCTCCCCACTTACACAAAAAAAAAAAAAAAAACATTCAAGTGCATCAGATAAATTATCACTGAAATCAAATGTGTGGCAGTTAGTCATTTGCTCTCTTTTATGGTTGCAGTGCTGACTGAAATCTCAAGCCCAGAGGTCAGCAGATTGCACAAAGTCCCCCATGGTGATTGCCTCTGAGTCTGAAACACAGACAAAGAGAGGAGTGTGGAAAGATGTGGTTAAAAGGCCAGTTTTGAACATTTAAGATGAGTATTCCTCCTGGTGCATAAGGCCAATATTCGTTTACCTATCAAACCTAATTCCACTGTGCCAGAGCTACCAGATAGCACTATGGGAGAAAGGTTGATTATCGCCATGTTTTGACTAGCTGCGATTAGTGGTAGGCAAGAACATGTTATTATAAGTTCCTTTTGTTAAAGCTGAATGGGATTTTGGAGTCATGAAAAGAGGGAATTAGTGGTTCCTGACAGAGTTAATAACCAAAGTCTGTATGGACAGAGATAATCCCCTTTAACCTGTTATATATAGATAGATACTACCTCCTAGTGGTGATATTGTGATAGTGCAGCTAGTGCATCTTGAGTAATATGGGAAAAATGTTTAGAAGTAGAACCCATTCTTTATATTTTGTCTTACTTACCATATATTTTTAAAAATACTGTAACATTGTAACTGAAAAATGTTTTTTTCAATGAATCCAGAAAAAAACCTTTTAAAAATACATCAATTATGCATGCTACTGAAAGCAGTGATGTTGCTTTGAAACTTGTGTACAAATGGTCAAAGTCACAACAACAACATCAAAAAAACAAAAAACGAAAGTCAATTTGCAAGAAAAAAACAAAAACTTTATTCCTTGTAAACCTCACAGAGCGAGAGCGCAGCCAAGGTCAGACCTGGGGAGAAACAGAGCAGTGACCGTGGGCATAGAAAACAAAAAAAAAAACAAAACCCAAACACTTTTCTATACTTCCAACAATCCGCTGACCAAACAACTGGCTAAACTGTGACTTAACTGTAATAACACCAGAAACAGGAATAAAGAAAACTTTTTTTTTTTTCGAACAGCCACTTGCATGAACACAGTTGCAAATACTGTAACATTCACCAAAAAGAAACCTTACTTTGAAACTACACGGTCTACTTCCAACAGGTGACCACTTCTCTTCCTGCTATTAACACAAATATCCATCGATGTGATAATTAACCGTAAGTATTGACGAACATGTCAATCTAATGTATCTGCGGTACATTCTTAATCTCACCTCGGAGAAAAGAAGCGCTCAGTCAGTTTCTTGGCACGTGAACTGAATCTGGAGTATGAACTAAATACAATTATTTTGAAATGCAATATTAAAGAGTGCGATTCCGAAGCTTTGTCTCATTTACATTTCACAGTTCCATCTTTACATTTTTGCTTCCCTTTCAAAAAGAAAAAAACAAAAAAAAAAAAAAAAGAGGTGGCGGCAGCTAAACTGAGGGGATTTGGGGTTGAACAGCAGTAGAGATGAATGAACATGCAATGAGCCGGAAAACCTGTGTGTAGTACACTCTGGCGGTTGACATCATCTCAACATACTCACTACTGGCAATTACATTTATATAGTCCTGGATTTGGTGCTGTTCTGTTCATTTAACATGACGCGTACAAATGGATAAAGCTGCCCTCGAGTGCTCACAGCGGATCAGCTTCCCCACCGGAAAGGGACAGGGAATCTGAAAGCCGAATCAGCATCTGAGGGGCAAAACTTTGTTCCATTTCGCAGGGTGGGGTCAAATTCTTATCCTTTCAGCTTAGCCAGATGCCTCACAGTTCATTCAGAATGGCTGGGTCGTATCTCGCTATTAAACTTGCTTCATGTCCTCACTCAAGGCACTGTGATCATGACGATTGATGAGAGACTATAGAAAAAGAGGAGATGTACGTTTTGACGCAGGCTTCTCCTCTTTTTTTTTTCTTTTTTAAACTGCAGTCATTCAACTCAAAAAGCTCTTTCAGAAAATGAAGTGAGGGTGGTGGTGGTGGTGGTGGAAGGTGCGAACTGCTGTTTTCAGTACCACTGCTGCTGCCTGGGTTTCATTTACTCTGCTTAGTTTTTTTTGGTTTTTTTTGTTTTAAAAAAAAAAAAAGGTCTGCTTCTGCTTACATCAAACAAACTTTCCTCCCCCAAACTTGTTGTAATCAGTGTTTCCAGCTTGTTGAAATCAACGCTTGACACTTCAAGAGCAAACGAATAGAACCACATGACGCATTTTTAAAATAAAAGACAATTTATCACCAAAACCCCAAAGCAGCCTAAGAGCGGGAGGAGGGGGGGTTAATTTGGCGTCTGATTGTGGATTAAAAGAATAAATTAAATACAACAAGGGGGAGAGAGAAAGAGTCTGTGCTAACTTTGCACTACATTCCTCTGGTTGTACAGATGTTGCCATGCTATCTCGGGAGAAAAAAAAAATCCGTCAAATAAATTGGGTTCTGAGTCAGGCTGTATGAGATAAAGGAGAACTCTGAATTCCAAATTTTTAGGTGGGAGAAAAAAAAAAATCAACCTAAATAATAAAGCAGTTATTCCCCAGGACCAAAGAGCAGGTGACTGGATGCAGGTAGTTGCAGTGTTGGTGGGAAAATGTAGAGCAACACCTTTGAGATGAAGATACATACCCGAATCTGTGAGGTTTCACTAGACACTTATGAGAAGAAAAAAAAAAAAAA
>JANJYP010097094.1:0-11897 GCA_024605115.1 Rastrelliger brachysoma | reverse complement strand
CACAGAAACACACTCCTGCTAGATCATATCATATTTTATGCATTTACATTTTATCAAATGCTTGCCAACATAATCTGCAAACACAAAATAACATGTGTACCCTACCTGATGAAGATGTTAAAAACATTAACATTCATACAGTCAACATAAAGGCCAGAAAGCCAAAAGAAAAGCTAAAAGCTAGATGAAGTTTATTGCTGATTCAGATTTGGGTTTTGCACTATATGCAAAACTTTCTTAAGAAAAAGAGGCATTTAATTAAATGTGATATTAAGAAACTGAAGCTTTAGACTAGCCAACAGCAATGAGGATGAGCCAAAATGTACCTAAGTCTTATAAAAATAGCTTATTTTTGAACACACACATGCACACACCAGTTAACCGCACCTGTACCATAGACCTCAAACCCCTGACATGCGTACATCAATATCTTCTGATTGGCACGGGTCAGTTCCTCTAAAATGTGTGAGGACAAACATGAAATAGAGGCAGCAGATTTGCAAGCCCATGACTGCGGACAGGTCACTGTATTTCCTTCCTTTCATGTGGCNGGACAAACATGAAATAGAGGCAGCAGATTTGCAAGCCCATGAGTGCGGACAGGTCACTGTATTTCCTTCCTTTCATGTGGTTGAATTATGAGCAGGGTCACATATGGCTGGTTACACAGGCCATGTACAGTGTGCACTACTCCCCAAGGCCTGGCTAAGCATAAACTCTGCTATGCTGCATATGTGTGTGTGCCATCAGGGTTAGGCATATGGAACAAAGACTGGTGGCAATGAAGTCCTCAAAGCCTCACGCATGCCTGTGGTCTTGTCCTGAATGATAAAAACGTGACCCCATATGTACGTTATGTGATGAATGAGTGGCTTTGATTGACTTGTGTTCAGGGACGGCTGTTCTAGTGTGCTTTAAAAAAAAACAAAACAGTGAGATGTGCATCAATGATGGAGAGCATGTGATGTATGGCTGACCTCTGTTGGAAGTCATGTGGATGTATGTGCTTTAAAAGCAGATTTATTTAACCTCTAACCCACACATGTCATTTATATTGTGGACTCTGCTTATCATACAGCTTTGATCTTTTGCAAAATTGTGTGTTTTGTATGTGTGCTTATACATATATGTATGATTGTGTGTGTGTGTTTGTCACTTTGTCTGTGTTAGTGATTTTTATGTGATGTGCATGATGATATCCTTGCCTTCAGTAATCCTCCAACCTCGAATTCAGTGTTGTTTCAAGTTTAATCTCTTTCTCTCAAGTGCATTATGCTGACTCCCTGTGAATCAAACATGGCCCCATCTTCAGAGAAATAGATGCACAAAACTAATTTTTGGTGTCAGTTCAAGAAGAGTAAATCCATGGCAAAGCTTAGACTGACAATCGTTTTTTTTTTTTTTTCATTTTTTTTGAAAATGAGCAGTTATGGCATTTTAATTTATACAGATCCTAAGCAGAACCAGCAAAAACAAGACAAGAATATTTATGCATTACTTTCATCAGTGTCGCCTGTGAAGAATATTACTTTCTATCAAAATCCTTGATGCCCCTCACAGGGCTCCTCATAAATCAGTCTGATAATAGCTTGAGCTGGAGTCTTGTAAGATCAGCTGTATCTAGAGGAAAGTCTCAAAGACAGAAAACAACTTGAGCTTGCATGAGCATCACAATTTATTTTATATGTAAACAGAAGGCTACTTTTCTTTCATTGGCCTCGTCTGGTGTGTATCAACTGCTCAAAGCAGAATTGTTGATTTCAATTTTAGCCTTCAAATCATTCAATGGAGTGTTCAAGTGGCCTTGCTCAACTTTTTGCATTGAAAAAGTGAAAGATTATGCATATTAGACAGAGGTGGAGCTTATATGGGCAGCAAGGTTGAAATGTTTAATCTCGCTACCTTGCGATCCAATCTCAATGTGAGCTAAATAATTTAGGTAACATATATATAGCACTAGAATCTGTTTCTGCTTCAGTCACTCTGAGGTAGGGGTCATTTGGTGTCCAAATGAAACACCCTTAGAAAAAACATGGGAAAAATATATTTTGTGTTATTGTTATTAAATTTGAACTTGCACTATGTGAGGCTCCTTACCACAGTCCCAATGTATTTTCCAGCTAATATGTGCTAGCTGCAGGTCATCTGCAGGCATGTATTTGCAAAAATATTCAAGAGGAAATAAAACCTTCTACTTCAGTGTGTTCATACTTCTATTATTCAATGCCAGTAGCACTTATAGTACTGGGGGAAAAAAACTTCAGTGTTACCTTTCAAGAGAGGCCAAAACTGTGCATGTGCTCCTAATGGCTAGAGAACAGCTTTTAATTTACTTTAGGTATGCCTTGGATAGGCGTTTTAGGCTAATTCTGACTGCCTACCTTTGAAGATATTCAGGGCACAGTCAATTGGGGGAAGACCCTGAAGCACACCCTGGACACAATAGTCTTGTAGTGCTTAGTGGTGAGCCCATTTCAAAAAGATATGGTGGCCAAGTGGTGCCATTGTACCTCAAACCCGTATAGAAAAAAGGTCCTGTGTTCAGAAACTGGTTGTGGACGTTTCTGTACATATTTATTTGCCTGAAGCTCCTCCATATATTGTAGAAAAACACAGACATATATACATGACATCGTAAGAGATTTCTAAAGGGTTATTTTGGGAGATCAAGCTTGAATTTTGAGTTCACAACTCAAAACGACTTACTTATAGTACACTATACAACTTCTTTGGCAGCCTGCAGTTAACAATGACCTCTCTGATTCTGACAGACTGTTTATCAACTCTGTGATAGACAGCATGGATGGAAAATATCCTAACTGAAACTCTGACAGCAACTAAGGTTAATTTTGAACCTTTTTTTCACAAGTCGAGAAGAAATAAATGAAGAATTTGAAATGTACAACAAATCCCAGTAAATGGATAGTGAAGATTAGATTCGAAATGACATTAAAAGGATTCAAAAGGGAGCCAATAAAATAATGACTTTTTTTTGCACTGGAAAACCTCTTCTACCAAGCTGACTTTAAAGCAAGTGACATAAACACTTCAAATATACTGGCATTTTCACCTAAACTAGCAATAAAAAGTGAATTGCCTTTCATGCCAGCATTATTCTTTGAGCTCCTACATTGAGCAAATCACTCCCTTCCCAGGTTGGATTCTTACTACGCAGACACCAATAGACAAAACTGAATCTGTTTTTACTGCCATTGAGCAGATGGCTCTTGTCTACAGAATGGTTACAGCTCAAATTGATCTTGACTTTTCCTATTTACTGACTTGAGGACTGCTCTTCCAAAATAGTCTTTGGATAAACTGAATATAAATCATAGACTGTACATAACAATAAGACAAGATTATGGGAAATTGTCTCAATTGCCCCCTGGTGGCTATCTGCATTGTAGGTCATAGATCCCACAGCCTCCATGTTTCCAAATGGGGGAAAGAGCCAAACCAAATCAAAGTGTATGTCAAATAAATTTCTCCCAGAGATGATTTTAGGTTGTTCTTTCCATAGTATGTTCTAATTGTCTGATTATTTATTTGACTGTATTTAAGACTGTATCCCACATTCTATCATCCAGCTGCACACAGCAGTAGCAAGTGGAGACGCATTGTCCATCTTTATATAGTGTCTATTATATAAACTAACAGGAACACCAGATCTAAGTATATCATGTTTTTTTTCTGTGATTGTATTTTTCAGCAAGCTAAATGGTTGTCAGGAATGCCATACAGACATAACATTGTTTAAGTTCTGTCATTGATGACAGGCATCCAGTGTGACTGCTGAAAAGTGTTCTAAATTTGTTAAAGTGGCAATTGTGACAGTGAGATTACAGAGCACTAAAAGCATTGTCACAACAAGGACACAAAAGTGCTTGAAGATGCACTTTTGTAAAAACATTAAATAAGCAAAAAAAAAAAAAAAAAAGGGCAGAATATTGTTGATGACTACCAGGACATGCAATCATGGAAGCTTACAGTATTTTGCCTTAGGTATAAAATGTCTCATAATTTACCAAATGCTGTCGGTACAGTCACAAGTCACAGATGTGAGATGTCAGGTTGATGCTGTTTTCTGAGATGTAACTTCCAAGTTTGACCTAGTTTTCAAACAATCTTAAGATGCCCTTTTAGTTACCACTGTTAAAAAAAGAAACATGTTAATTTATTGATTTTTCAACCATTGGCTGTTGGGAAACCTCGACTGAAAGTGTGGATTGGTAGCTCTGTTTCTCTCTCAAATCCCACAATGGAAACAAGTCCACAAACAAAAAAAGAAATCAATGGACTTTCTTTGGCAGCTCAGAGAAAGGTGCTTAGCATCACAGAGTGTTTGCCTGAGGTGAACATCCCAGAGTGTATTATGGTGTTGCTCCATTGCCCTGTTCACATCCGCAAGCTGTTCTAAACCCATTTGAAGTGAGGCACACAGGGTTTTAACAACTATCAGCACTAGTGTGAATAGCCTCCTAGGGCCCTTTCGCTCTATTTGGCCGTTGAAATGGCTTCTCTCCTCTGTTGAGCATCTATATATTCCAGGGTGAGAGTTTTAAGAGGAGTGTTTACGTTAAAGAAAGGTGCTTCATCCAACACTAGACAGTGAAGCACCATTTAAAGTCTACACTATTCAGTTTATCCCTTCATCATGAATACCATTATATCGGTGAACTATAGATTTGTCATTTCAAACTGGAATGATCACTGCAAATTTGAAAAATTACATCACATAGGATGTGTTTTTATCTTTTCTCTTCCTGTTATCCTTTCATCTCAGCAGTAAGACCTCAAACTTTCATTGTCGCCCCGGGTTGAACTGAGATTCAAACACATCTCTGCCCCGTGATTGAGGAGCCTCATAAACTGCACACATCTTGGATACATCCCTTCGGTCCTCTAGAAACATCCCCTTCCTCTGGAGGACAGTGGAGGGTGTAATTCACTTTACAATATCAAATAATCACCGCTTGTGATTCTTGTCTCCTGGCTAACTTGTCGGGCATGAGTTTATGGCTTTTAAAAGCAGAGGTGAGCTACAAGGAGGAGAGCTTCCTCAGCTGTGGCCTGAAGGTGATGAGGCCCAAAGTGAAGCTTTGCCTCCAGGTCATTGAGCAATAATGAGTGTTATCAAGCAAGTGCCAGAAGACAGGTAACGCTGGTGGAATTTATGAGAGGCCTTGCAGAATGACCCAAAGCAAGACCAGCCATTCTTCACTAGAGACAGGGCTAAGGCTAGGAAAAGACTAATATGGCAGGGCTGCGATTAAATAGGCCCTTGATTTTATAGGCTTTGGCACCAACAAGCGAGTCAGTATTTATCAGCATAGATATAAATTGTAAAAACTGAACATTTCACTGATTACTGTACTCAAGGTGATCTCCATGGGGAGGAAAAGTATCTGTTTCTTGAACAGCAAGATATTGGAATCCTAGTCATATTCTCTTTTTCATTTTTTACCTGGACATTAATGATGAGAAATAAAATAATTTTGTCAGCAGTCAGGACATAACCTGACCTAATGTTGTTAACACATAGCTGATTTACCAACTTGCTGACATTTGTGTCCAAAAGTGCTCTTTTATATGATATATAGTGGTCCCTATGTTATTCAAAATCATATTTCATCTTTCCTTTTGCAAATTTCCACCCCTGTTGGAAGGCATCTATGCCAATCTCCATCGCCTTTAAATGATGTCTATGAGTCATCACCCTAACAAGAGGGTATAGCTCTCTTTGAAATTCAAATCAATTATATAAATATCAATGCAGTGTTGTGCTGTATCTTAGGTTACATATCCAATATTTTAACTATCCACTAGCTATGTACAAAGTGAGAGCAGAAGACTGCTAAAGAGAAGAAAAGAGAAATAATGGAGCAGGGGAGGGGTGGGGGTGGGGGGTGGGGGTGCAACAACAGTATCTCCCATGATCCACGCAAGGCTGCACAGTGTGCTGGGTGCAATGAAATATCCTTAAAAAGCATTTATTATGATTATCAAGTTGCCTAGTCTTTGCTGCTTTACATCAGAGGTTACCATGAGGATAAATGAGTCAGAATACCAAATGCTGGTATGACCACATAGCTGAAGGGCTGCTTAAAAGCTTCTTAGATTTGTATTTCACTTAGAAGATTTGATCATAATTTTTGTAACAGTCTGTGCCTAACACACTGACTTTTATATTGTTGACTGTGTCTGTTAGCCTAATAAGACAAGTGCTTAGTATTGCTTTAAATTGTCTCCCTGCCGATAAGGTCCTATATTTAATGGAAAATCATAGTTGCCATTAACAGTTTGTGTTCTTTCATAAACTGTATTTCATCTCATGGTTTTGACATTTGGCACAGACATCAAAAATCAAACTGAGAACTGCACTGAAACCTGTGCCTCTTTTTTAAAACACATTAACTACTCCTATCTGTAACCTTGTTTTGAACTACATACTGCCAGTGTAGGTAGTCTGCGGGATGTTTTAGGTAACATATGTCTGAATCATGGTACACTGAGCAGAACATGGATTTGAAAGCTGATCTTCGTAAAAGAAAGCTAATGGCAACATGCTTTACTTTAGGATTGGGATATTATAAATCATCCACAACAATGCTAATACAACAAAGACATTTTACTCACTTCCACAGATAGCAAAAAAATGAAAAAAAAAAATCACAGCCTCATTTATTCTCCAATTTTAATCATATTGTAGAGGTGGCAAATGTCCGCTACAGGCTTTCTATGCTAATTAAGGTTACCACTAAAATATTTCCATGTGAAAAGTTCATTGGGTTTTCACAAGTAATTTCAGTTTCTCTGTATGTTAATGGAGCCAGACAGCCTTCTGCTTTTGTCACAGTATTCGTGTTTGAATGTGCCAAAATTTATGATATCATTAGGCTTGGAAGGGAAAGTGTTTATGTGTAAGATGGGGAACATTTTTTTCTTCCTTTAATCCAGCCAACAGCAATCTGCTAATTAATATCTGCAGGTTTGGCATTGTCCACACTTGCGCTGATTACAACAGTCCGATACAGCCTGCTTCATTGTTTTCAACTATCAACAACCACACCTCTCCCATTAATTGGGATTGAAGTAATGAGCAGTCAGCAAAGTTTCTAAGACGTGTCTGACAATGTTCATTATCAAACTGAGACTTGCAGCACCATTTAGCTCTTCCGCAGCTACTGGACCAAACACTGGCACATTATTCACAGCATGACAACGAATGGACGGATTCTGTCATGAATGTTTAGGATGTCCATTATCTTTTAGCCTCAAGATCATGTACAGAATAACTAAGTCACTGAGATGCTGGAGTGCACCCAAACGACTTTGATGTTTGCCTCAAACTATGAAACTTCTTAATAAAATCAAGGACTCACCATGTTGCTTGTTTGACAAGTATTTGGCTGTTGTCAGAGTCACAACACAGCTGTTTTGTTTAAATTCAATAGACCTATTTTCCAGGGGATTACTACATCATAGCACAAGTATAGTAATTAAATGTGAATCTCCATATTCATGCTGTAAAGGGGGCTGATGTGATAGATTAGATGTCTGGTGGCCTGGATTCTCATTCACGATGATTAACAGCTGCTGCACAACACACCTGAGTGACACTTGACTTGCAGATGAGCTGCTTGACAGTATTTGTTCTCTTATCTCATTGAAGAGGAAAAATTATCAAGATATGATTCAAGGGACAGGATACGTGATGGTCTTCTCTTTCAGCTCAAATAAAATGGCAAATTATGGATTGGTCAGCTGTTGAAAAAGCAAACTGCTTTAAATTTTAATGAAGTGCTATTTATAGTAGGCTTTTGCTTGTGTTTGAGGCTTTACAACAGGCAGATACAGCAAAACATTTGTCCTTGCTTCTACCAAGCACAGAGATGTGTCTTTGGGTCAGAGAAACACCATTGTGAGCCCCCTTAGGGATAAGGTCATGTCCCCAAGGCTGAGTCCTCTATTCCATCATTTCACTGGGATTTAGGAAACAAAGTTAGGTTTTATGCTGTGCTGCATGGTGATAGCCATGTAATACCACGTTTAGCAAGCAAGCAATCACACTGAAGTGATTGACAAAACTAGTCTTGTTCACAGCTGTGCATGGCTTGCCTATAAAATGTTTATATGTGCTACTCTCCTGCACCAGGAAGACTAAGCTGTAAACACTGCCAGCCTCTGCCTCCACTGGGAAGCTGCCAGCAACCTTGCCAACCAGGGGGCTCCCCTGATGCAGGAAACGAAGAAATCTAATGACAAGAGGTGCCCAAGAGTGTCACATCTGCTAATTACTGCAATGGCATCTACTAAAATGGGCACACACGTACAGACATTACAATGCAGACACACAAGCACACCTCCTCCAATCTCCTTGTTAATCAAGGCATAATCAGTAATCAAGCTAGTAAAATGTTTCCTGTCTTCAGGTGGTGCACTCTTTTCTGTAATGTATTTAACAGACCAATTTGTTGAACATGGAGCCAGCTCATAACAATTATGTTATATTCTGAGATGGGCAACTTTCAAAAAGGTATTATTACTGCAGGCTATAGCAATGCAAAATGCATTCTGTAACATCACATGTTATATTCATGTGTCTGTTCACTGCCGAGAAGCCAATAAAAAACGTATTCATTTTACATGAAATAACCTGTTCAGTGAATACATGTCCACTGTACAGTTGGTAGAACCCAATTTTGACATTGAGCTGCTCTAATGTCATGCTGTCTCAGACAATGTCTGTTACCATGACAATGCAAGAGAACAATGTTCCTTACTTGACCCAAACCAAACTAATTTGGATGACAAAGGAACAAAAATGCATTGCATATTAAAGTATATATTGTATTATTTTCTTATGGTAGATTACATGATTCAATTAAAAGTTTAGGTCAAATGGGTAGCAAAAATAATATTAAAGGGCAAGTTTGTTTGCTTCATAAACTGCAAATCATGGATGTCAAATTTGAGTGTGTACAGTTTAATTTAGTTTAATTAACTCAATTTTGCTGCAATCTACCTCTATACAAGGATACAAATTTTAATGCATTAGTAATTATAGGTTTTTTCATCCCTGTTTGAACCATACATTTGTCTCTAACTGATTGATAACACATTACCACAAGCCCTTAAAATACACTCGCAAGCTCCAAGTAATATGTCTTTATTGAAGACATTAGAGGATGGCCACAGGGCATCTAAATTACATGTGACTCAGACTCAGTAGATTTTGTGTTTTCCTTTTCTGTGTTGGACCATTCCTTCAGAGAGTTGGCCCCATTTTGATGCATTTGTTTACCCACACTACTCTGCTGCAGCAAGGACACACTGACCTAGTCGAGTCATTTGGTTAGCATCACATCTGCTAGTGTTCAACTGACATTCATGGATGAACCTAGGGTATCTACATTATAGCTCTAGGGTACAAATACTAATGCAAGTATTTGAATATTGATAAATTGATAGATTCATTAATACAATTCTACTGCATCAACTGTGAGTAAGGGTGTATTACATGATAATATTTCAGTACAACACTCCAGAATGAACTGCATTTCTGTATTAATACAGGTGACACTTGTGCTTAACAACATGAAAAGAGACATGAGAGACACTGATATAAGTGCTCATTAATTAGTCTGCTGCAGTATGAGTGCTCCACTGCACTCATTGTTGAAAATGTATGATTTTCCAATTATTCTGCTGGAGTCTTGTATCACTAATTCAACTGATTTGGTTTTGTGTTGCTTGCTGCTATGTCTTGGGGATAGTTTTGTTCAAAACTGACATGTTTTTTTGTCATAGTGGTGTTTTGCATTCACACTCTACCTTATGGTCACTGTTTTCTTGCAAATCGAGCACAATGGTCTTGTACTTCCTTTTGACAAAATTAACATGAATTTCTCAGTTCAGTCACCCTTAAATGTATTTTTCATTGTCAATCTTTCTTTTTGTTGTTCCTACAATCCACAACAGCCAACTGTTGGGACAAGTGGGCAGCTGAATGATGACAGCTGAGGTGACATGATAGCAACAAGTCACTCAAAAGCAGTGCAGGTGAGGTTGCTGTTTAATTTTGTTCCCGGTCTGGATTAAATTGCAATTTGGTCAGGATCCAGACTTAAGTCCACCTATTGAGTATGTAGCTAAATCAGGTAATGTACACAGACAGGTCCTGTCATACATTGGTAAAGTCATGTCAACAGTGATGAGTTGATTGTTTCCTTATAGATTAGTCTTCGTATAGCTGATGTCGGATCTAAACAACATCTGCCAGTTAATTGCTAAAATGAACCACCAAGCAGAGAGAACAGTGATTCTCTTCTGTGATGATTTCTCTGAGCCACTAATGATGTCTGCTGCTGTTGACATAGTAGACCATAAAAAGAGACTGTGGTATGCAAATGTGTGTGTGTGTGTGTGTGTGTGTGTGTGTGTGCTTGTGTGTGTATGTGTAAGTGACTTTCTGCTGACAGTGGAGGACAAAAGTGGTCAGTGCCAACAACCACCCTGACATTTTCTTGGCGATTTAAATGTGTTGTTTTTGTCAGTCCAAACTACTGAAAGATACAAAGAGTGATTCTCTGCAGTTTTAATCGACCTGACAACTGGCTGAAAGACATCATGTTTTATTACAATGAACTGATATTATTCTATATGTAATGACATTAAATAATGTTTTCTTTGTTTCTGCATTCTCTAAATTACATTTTGCATTGCATCCACAATAGAGGAATTGATTTTCCTAAAATACATTAAGTAATTTCATATTGGTTCTTACTGGATCACAAGCAAGTCACATGAGCATTTTTGTTGACCTATATTCTTTTAAATTAGGGGGATATTTTTCATGCTGAGGTGCTGAGCGTTTAAATTTTCAACACTGTGCTAATCCATAAAAGGATACAGAATTATCCATTGCCTTTACATGAGAATCTTGTAGGAATCAGACTTAGTTGCACAAGTCCTGACAGTGACTGGAAAACATTGATATGATTCATGATACAGCCTAATCCTACATCCATCATCCATCGAGCAAAATACAAAAGCAACATAAATGCACCCACAGTCCCATGGATCATTTGTGAACAGTTTGTCATCCACATAATTCAGGTTTCAGGTACAGGTTGAGACACATAGCAGAGATTTTCTAAGTATGAGCATAATTAAATGGAAGCTGTCAACAGTAACACTAAATTTGATCAGTCGNAATGGTTTTCCAAAATCTACTAAACTTTGACCAATGAATCAGTGGAAAAATGAATAGGCAACAATAAAATCACAATACCTCCATATTTATGAAAGTGCTTGTCGCTTATTTTTTAACATACCGGTTACTTTCCAAGCTGTAGACAGTGTGAGCTTCAATTGTCTTTCCTCTTAAACAAATACATTTTCCTGAACTGCCAGAGTTGGCTGTCTCGGCGGTGGCCTGTTATATTTTTGCTGTAGCAGTCGAAAGGTATCCGAAAGAAAAACAAAAAACTTGTCATCAGTGGGAAGATTCCAGCAATCTGACCTGCCATTCTCGGAGACAGGAAAATGTCTGCAGTATATGAGACATCAGGTGGAGTCTTGGTTCTGTTTGCACTAACAGCTCACGTCAAGGTGAAGTCTGACTCTTTTCTGAACCCTCTTTGAACTTCTCTGACAGCTTCTGTGATATGAAAGGCTACCACCCCATCCCCTGTCTCCCACCCCCCATCCCGAACTTTTGTCATGCTTCAGAAAGCGGTCGGCTTCTGATGGAGACCTTGTTCCTTTCCAGTATGTGACAGTGAGATGGTAGGATCTGCTAGTTAGATGACTCAGGGATGGGCTGTTTTCCTCTTTGGATTCTGCTGGTTCAATATTAAGCAGCCAGGATTCACTCTGGGCACTGGTTTCTGCTA